>VWZG01011923.1:1508741-1520184 GCA_013396735.1 Grallaria varia | reverse complement strand
AAAACAAAAAAACCAAACAAAGCTGTTTGAAATTGCAAAATAAAAAAATAACTTCTTTTACAAATCTTAAGCAGTAGACAAAGGCAGACATCCTTAAAGGAAAGTCATGTTAATTGAAGGGCAGGAAAAAATTGTCAAAATTCACTTCTGTTGCAAATCCACTTCAACTTAGCAGATCTTTTCAAGTTTGACTTTCTCAAATGTTTACTGCATATAAAGAGCAAATAAATTAACAGCTAATAGCTCTGTCAGCAATACACTGCATATTAAGATGGCTGCATGAACTATTAAAAAGTATGAACTTACTCTTAGACTGAGGCCATCCCATCTCAAGTAGCTTTTTGAACAGTCCATTTCAAGACTATTAATGACTCCCGTCCACCATCCTGCTGGCAGTGGTTGTTACAGTAACATTGCAGGGAAAAGGAATAAAAAGAAGAACAATCCCATAGTTCGCCCCATAACTATGGATTGATATGAACTACCATCCTGTACTACCTCAGCAATTTTCTAATGATTACCTACTTAGCAAAAAAAATTGTGAGGAATTTTGAGTTTGCTACTTTGCTTCTTTTACTACCAATTTTATTTCATGCCAGTTTCCCTAACCTTTTCAGTCATGTCACTCTTTCTGTACGACATCTTACTATCCCTTTTTCTGATTATGTCTCTTACCAGCTAGTACTATTAGTACACTTTGAATATTGCTGCCAGGATCATTAACAAAAATGTAACATGAGGCTGGCCCAAAGATTAATTCACAAACAATTCAATGGATTTTTTGCCTCCCCTCTCCACAGGATTATAAGCAAGTTCCTTTGAGCAGTATCTATTGCCAACCCTTCCCATGAGCATTCCCTTTGACCCTACAACTTCTCATAGGTTGTCACATCAATGCTAAACTGAACTCCAGATAGAGGAAATCTGACACATTTACTTTGCCTGAAAATCAGTTTTCTCATCAAAAAAAAAAAAGCTAAGAGGTTAGACAGTGATGAGCTATCTATAGTAAATCCGTGCTGCATTTTATCCCCTTTTTCATTTAGCTCCACATCTTTATCTATTTCTTCAAAGATCTTTTCTAAATCCTCATATGCCACTGTGTCAAGACAAATAGGTCTGCAATGCCAAGATCCTTTTTCCTTCCTCTTGGTACGGGGCTTTGGCTGGGATGGAGTTAAATTTTTTCACAATACCCTGGATGGTCCTGCGTTCTAAATTGGTGGCTAAAACAGCATTGATAACGCTCTAATATTTTAGTTATCGCTGAAGTGAGCTTGCCCACTGTCGAGCCTTTCTCTTTTTCCACTCTGACTCCCCACCCCACCTCAGCAGTAAGCCAGGTTTGGGCCAAGAAACTGGGAAGGGAGAAAGCTGGGACAAAGGGATATTCCATACTGTATAACCTCATGCTTAGCAATAAAAACTGGGGCAGAAGAAGAAATGTGAGGAGAGAGGGGTTTCACTTCCAAGGTGGGCTGCTGCTAAGAAACTGGCTGAGCAGTGGGAGGTGGGGAGTGATTGCCTTAACACCATTTGTTCCCTTCCCAGACTCCTTTCCTTCAGGATTTTTTCTCACTTTTGTTATTGCCATTGTCTCCCCTCGTTCCATTGGCAGGGGTGAGGAGCACCCAGGTGGGTGGCTGCTGCCTGGCATCAGGACCCTCTTCCTAAATATAAGCATTTTAGCTCCACCTCTGACTTTGTAGATTTGCATAGAATATATTTGTCAAATTTTTGGACAATGACCATCTGATTGCAGCTGCACATACACAATAAGCTTGCAAATTCATGATTCTGCCCCTTTATGATCACTTTCGTTTCCACGAGGTAATTTCTGTTACCCAGGTTGGGTTTGCTCTGTGACTCCTTATTGAAAACAGAAGCAAGTATTTATTTATTCTCAGAACCTTACTCAAATAATTCTTAATCTCAAGCACACTTCCACTGTACACAGGTCTTGCCTTCTTACACACATAAAAATACAATTTTTACCATTTGACAGTTTAATTCAGATTGACATCTTTATATTTCTAGTTCTGTTCCTCCACAGCATTCTCTGTGAATTTGCTTCCCCATTGCCCAGTGCTCACACACTCTGCCATCTCTGAAATGCAGAGACGCTTATTTACTCAGATAAGTCTGAGCACTACATGTCCATTTTTTCCTTTAAGGGCAGAAATTTCTCTTAATTATATTTAGTTTTAACAACCTCCAGGCCTTTTTTTCCAATCAATCTCTGGACTCCACAGCTTACCTTGTTTTATTAAAATAGTTCTATTTGTTTGTTCTCTTTGAAACTCAAAAGTGTACTTAGAGAACCAAAGAACTGTTTACTCTTCTATTTCATCTGACTCTAGATACGAATGCTCTACATTATCCTTGAGACCTACACCTCTGATAACACCCTCATCACTTAACAAAGCTGGTATATCCAGACTTTCTGCTTCAGCAGCTACTTGATGAAGAAACCTTTCATGCAGAACATACAGGAATGTTTGGGCCCAGCTTTTGTTAGTAGAACTTAAATTCCCCAGCTATAAACTGGAAAATAAGTCTCTGCAATGACACAGTTCGTAGTAGTACCTCCCTCTAATTAATTACACATCTAAATCCAAAACCCAAGTATTTAAATTCCTAGATTACCTCAGTAGAATGAATTTACTAGCCTTCTCTTCCCCTAGAATTATTTTATTCCAAAGAAATTATTTTCAATCTGTGCTGTCCTTTCTTCTTTCCTTCCCTCTTATCATTTAATTACTATTTGGTGCTATTCCACTGTTTAGCTTTCATTTTCATCATTCCTGAGTAGGCATATGCTCTTATACCTGAATTCCAAACATATCTGCAGTCCTAAAATACTTTATCTCTAAGTTCAGTTTCACATCTGTAACCAATACTTCACCCTCCTCTGTCGTAGTGTCTATAGCCAAGCACCTCTGTACAAATATTTCAGTTTTTCTCACTGACCACGGAACTTCTCTGTTTGCAGGCCCCCAGCTCCACCTCACTGCTTGGGTTTGGAGACCTTTGGCCTGAAACAGTCTCATCGGTATCATCATCATCACATACTACTATTGGCTGAAGACACAGACACTCCCGTGTGCATGTTACTTTTGCATATTTTTGGATGGTCTCTCTCATTTTCCATTTATATCGAACAGCTGTTAAAAGAAAAATAAAACAAACAAAACCACTAAACCTCTGCCTAAAGTTTCATGGCCAGGCCTGGGGGCTAAATGGATCATGCTGCAGCCACTGTCATCTTTAATGGGAAGTTAAATCCTACAATACCACAAAGCACAGAACGTAAGGTTCTACCCTGAGCTCAGAAGCTCAGAAAAGGTATTAAGCCTGCAGTTCCTTTAAGAGCCTAGAAGCTATGCCTCTTTACTCCTGCTATGAATTGAACAACTTTCCTCAAAGAAACAAAGGACCAAATTCTACCGGGTGCTTCAGGTTTCTCTGCAATGCAATTCAAGGTATGTGTGTGTATTTAACCAGCCCTTTCACTCTTCACTTGGCTCTCCCAGGCTTTAGCAGTCTCTGAGGCTAGTACAAAATGCAGCTGACAGCAACAGCAGTAATATAGCACCCTTGAGTGTTTGAAGTGTAAAGTTCATTACTTCTGCCTTAAGGTCACTCTTTTAATCCAACAGCCAAAATCTTATTCGCACTACCATGCTGTTATCCTGGAAAAATAAAACTGCAAAAAAAATAAAGAAACCGGCTTAGATACTTCTTACAAGTGACAAGATCAACACTAAAAATCCAAATCACAGTCAATACCTTTTAGCAAGTTTCAAGAAAGCAGCAAAACTATTCTTGATTGTGCTGTAGACCAAGTGAAATTTAATAGAACGGATAAAGGAAATGAGGGAAGGAGAAGATAAACATTTCAATAGTTGATAATTGTGTTTTATAATTATTAGTTGAACTTTGCTTACAAACCGAATTTACTAGGGTCTCTGTTGGGAATTACAAGACACGGAAATAACTGAATTTTAATTTCTTCTGTGTTTGTTTACTGATTTTTGTGCATAGAGTTTAAATTTTAACGAACTCAATTTTGCTTTATCCTCAGTGGATATTTGTACACTTATTAAAAAGTTATGTCAACAGAAGACTTTTATAATTCAGGGACTGTGCTCTAACATTTCTGAATCATATTTTTAAAATAAGAGGTAATAGCTCTGTAACTCACTGCTTTGATTGATCCTGCACAAACTCATACGTTTACTTATGTACACTGTAGGAAGATTTTAAAATGAAATAAGACACACCTCTGTAAGATAAGTACATTAGCATGTGTAGATGAGGATGACATCCCCTTTTTTAGGAAATAATGTGAGACCCAAGATTAATTAGTAATGTTAGATATGAGAACTTTTTCTTCATCTCACATACTCAAGTTCTTGAAAGTGAGAATTTTCAACCTTGTTCAGTCTACTTGTTCAGAAGAATGGGAACAGCATTTCTTTTCAGTGCTGAATTAGCAATTGTCTCAAAAATGAGGTCCCAAATTAAGATCCTTATTTATAAGACTCAAATTATCATTTGCATCTCCCAATTTTTTCTTTTGTATTTATACAGTTATACCATTCCCATGTAAATGTTGTATTTCAACAAATATTAAATCGTTTTTATTTTACTCACCTGCACACTGAGATGAATCCATTTCCTCACAAGAATTCTCCCCAGTGTCATTACTTTTATTGGTGGCTGCAAACCATTTACTGTGCGATAATAAAACATGGTCTCTTTCTCAGAGATTGTGAGTTTGAACACAGTCTGCCCATCAATAGCCTTTTCTATCACACACCTTTGGAAATAACCAAGAAAAACAACATAAGGTCAGAGGCACACACATATACACATTCTTGCCAAGGTGCTATCCTGTAAAGTGATGCTAACCAGAATGTATTAAAATAAACATTAAAAATACAGCTCTTGAGAAGATGCTCAGTGACAGTGAAAGTCACAGGATGTACTAAGTGTAAAAGAACTTTAGCAAAGATATCTTCTGTCTCGTTTGTGAGGTTTGGGGCTTTTAGTCGGGTTTTTTTGTTTGGTTGGTTACTTTGGGGTTTTTTTTCAGGCATAGTGCATGCAATCCCCATTCACTTGGGGGTGGAAGAGGGGTCCACTTTGTCTCCTCTCTTCAGGGTTCCATGACAGAAACCATGGTGACTGGTGAGCACTGTGCAGGTCTCGGACATACGTTTCATACAAAGCGGTGCAACTTAGCACATCCTGTGAAGGCACTTAAATTTTCCTTAGTCTAACAAAGCAAATATAATATAACCACAAAAAGCAATACAAATTACATGCTTGGAAACAAGTCTTCCATCTTTTCACCAAACCTGTCCAGGTAAGGAAGCAATGACACCAACTTATCGTACACTCTCCCTTCAGCACAGCTACTCATTAGGACTTGTTTTTTCCCACAAAGAATTCCTATCAATAGCAAATGCAACAATGACATGTAAGGCACAAAGAATATTTTGCATTTCTAGCTGCAGAAATGTTTTTGCCAATCCAATCACCATGATGTCAAGGGTCCTGAGAAAGCATAGGCTATATATCCTTGTGAAACAATTATGGGTTCTATTAAGGTAATCATCGGTACAAGAAAAAGTATAAAGTTCTACCCTTCCCATTTCAACCGCTCAAGAAATACAGCCCTCAATTTACTGACCCATGAAAAGTCAAATATTTTAACAGTTACACCCAACTAAATTAGCGCACTAAGTCACAAGAGAGAAGCGTATAATATTTGTAAGAGATTGGGATTTACTTAGACATATTTCGTAGGGAAAAAAATAAAAACTAAAACCCCCTATCTACCAATAAGTGTCTTCACCTACCATGCATTTAAAAAAGGAAAGTATCAAAAAGCCTGTTCTTTGATATGGCCATTATTCACTAAGTCACCTTTAAATCAAAGAGAAAAATTAATTCATCTTAACTATTTTAGCCTGCTGGAATGTTGTCAGTGAAACACCTTGCAAAATGCAGACTTCTGTTTTCCCAACCTTACTAAAACCACATTTCTTAATAAGTTGTCCACTGGTCTTTTCAATATTTTGTTTGCTTGTAAACATGCTAGTTTTGTTAGATAATAAATGTGAAGGAAGGCTCAGCTAAGTAGCAAAATATTTAGGAACTGGATTTACCCAGTTCCTGGATAAACAATAATTGGATAATCCAGGTTTTTGTTTATTTTAGTTATCTAAAACAAACATCCCCACATTGTTTTTATCCCCAAAGGTGTCATGACTTTAAGAAGGGAAGTGACCTTGATGTACATCACTTTGAAAACTGGAAAGAACAAATGTGAATTGTGACTTATTATAAAAGAGAAAAATCAAGAGGGAGAAAGTAGGGAAAGAAAAAGAAAAAAGAAAAGAAAAAACTCCCCATCTAGTGCTAGCATAGGTGAAATAGGCAGAAGCATTACTTCTGATTCTGAGCACGATTTTCCATTCCAGCCATGATTATAGAGAGAAGCCACTGTTCTTTGTGAAGTTTTCAACTTCTGGTAACCCGTAGTCCCACAGAGCCAACTCCTGACTACATATATCTCAATGGTGGGGTTGCAGGGGAAAAAAGCAAATAACACAAATCTGCTCAGTCAGCTTTCAAAGAGAAAAATATTCTAGAGAATCTAACGTGGCTGAACTGGTGATCCCCACTCATTGACTGGAGAACTTGCAAATGGGAACATCTGCACTGGTTCAAATCAGATGAATGGTATCTTAAGGCAAATCCCCCTTTTAGTCTAATTCCTAATGTAAAAGATCTGAATGGATATAAAGTAATAGGACATGATTTTAGCCCCTTAGATAAATAAATTTAAAAAAATCCATGGGCTACCCACTTCGCAACCAGGCCATTCCTACTGATCTTTTTGCATGTAAAAGGTCTCATCTCATTTCTCGCCTACCACCAATGTCTCCTGGTCATCTAACTTCCAGTTACTCCAGTTCACACTTTCACACTACATTGATATAAGCTGCCTGTAATGATTATTCATACATGCTAAGCTTCTACTCATATTCTTATCCTATTCCATCGTGAAGGGTTATCATCATATACAGTTTCCTACATTGTGCTAAGGCTTCCATACAGGCTACACACAGGCTTACTGAAAGCAATTATATTAACTGATGAGTACATGCAGCAAGAGAGGAAGCACAGGGAAAGAATGAAATTCAGGGGCAAGAACTCTGCTCACTTACTGCCTAAAGGAAAAGTAAATTTAAAGACTGGAGTACAAATGTCAGTGCTTTCTCACTGTTCTCTTGTTTTCTTTCAATATTTCCAATATGCAGTGACTTAAAAGCATGCCTACGTATATCTCTACTATACATGATAGAAGAACATTAGGCCTTCACATAAATCCGTAAAATTACCTGACTTTCTTCCCTCTTTGTAGCAAAGTCTGTTCTTCCCCAGATTCACATAAGAAAACTTGGTACATGAAACTGATGAAGAAAATTCTTGGTGTTTCTCTGCTTATCCACATATATTTTGCAACAATCATTAAAGGGCCTTCAGACTTTGGGTCCTCACATCACTGCCACAGTAACTTCCGAAAGAAAAACCCTGCTATTCTCTTACATGGGTACATGCCAAACAGAAATGTCACAGGATGTAACGGGATACTATGCAGCAACACTCCCAGCTTCTTTCCTAAGCACACTCTCACAGCCAGACCACATTCAGCAGGAAAACACATTAGTATGGCATGTCCAAAACACATGGGTCTGCTGTACCTGATAAGAGCACTTTGCCAGTGAAAAAAAAAAACAAACACCTTGTTAAACTTCCAATCATTCTACTGGTAAAACGAGCAGCTCTTTCTGGCTGATCTTCCTAGTGCTTTGGTGGAAGTGCAAAAACTTTGTCAGAAAGCACCCCTGTTCCATGAAGTTCCTCTGCTGTGATAATGGAGTTTAAAAGGTCTCACAAATGACATGTAACAGGGACAATTCCCCATCAGGGACTGCAAAATGTAGGACAACTGCTAAGTCAAACTCCACCTGCCAAGCTGAAGGACTCACTAAACCAATATAACACAAGGGAAAGCGTCTTAGTTTGCTGGTAAATTACTTCTCTTTTGTAAGACGCCTTCCGAGTTGAGTTTCACTGGCTGTTCATGTGCAACTACTGCTGCACCACAACTGGAACTCTTGGTTCCTGTTATGAAGAAGGAAATAATTACACACTTTTTTTCGGTGAACAGCAGGAAAAAAGCATCTGGACAGTGGCATATCATCCTGACCACTGGAATAACTGTTGTTCAATTTCAGTTTTCAGGCCTGGGCTTTACCATTGTCATTTCTGCATGTTGAATAGCAGCAATCTCACAAGGCAGAAGAATGAAGTCATCTATTACAAAAATTGAATAAAAACATTCAAATTTTTAAGTGATCTATAAAACTCACTGAACAGGAATATGTACATTGTGTAGTTATTAGCACAGAAGCAATTGGAAGTTAATCTTTTACACTAGTCCATGGATTTATCAGTCATCAGTAGAGTCTGTTTTCTTCACAGCAATTTAATCATTTGAAACTAAGGAGATAACATTTCATCATTTTAGGCTCCATGCACCCAAAGCCTATCCCATGGACAAAGCAGTTTCACAGAACTCACTCAACACATCACTGCAACAGCTGGCTTGGAAATTAGCTGGACGTTTCTGCTTCAAGTTAGGCAAGTGCTCTGCTGAACAAGACTCTGATACACCCATTTGTGTGTGGACAGGAACTCACGGCACAGGACAACACCAGGAATGGACTCTCTAGTGTTCAAGATTCAACCCTTATTCAGAAAGTGCTGACTATAAAGAACCACAGGCCAAAGCTGCAGAGACGCCTTTAAACACATCTCTATCTCAGCTGATCTAACTTCAACTTAAAGTCATTTTTGCCCTGCAGATCTCACTTATTTCCCCTTCACAGCCACCAATTCCATAGTTAGGTTGATTTTTTTAAAGGTAATTACTATTCCTTAAAACAGACTATAGTTTTACATTAAAATTATAGATATTTCTATTGTTTCTGATGATTTTCGTACCACTAGACAAGTTATGATTTCCCAGCAGCATGCAAAATAAGTATCAAGAATGTCTCAGAGCACATCGTTAGCTTCATTCCAAGAATAGGTTATGAACAAAAATACAAAAACCACTTGTGACAGATACTCTGAAGGAACATACTGTACTTTTGGTATGATTTATTTTTTAAAGAGGATCTGCACAGCAAAGTAAGAAAGAGTAGAAGCCTCTGCATTTTGTGATAGATGAAGGGAACATTTTTTGCAGGATGTGGGAAGCATTGTTCAAAAAGCAGGTTTCTCATGATAGTAAGGCCCAGTCAAGCTGAAAGGTCACAGCAGTATTTCCTAAAAATGCAACGTAGGCAAATAGGAGAGGGAGCATGCTTAGCCACCTCTATTTTGTGAACACCTAATGAAACTTCACCAGCAGTTTGAATAGTGGAATCGTTTGTTAAAGTAGCAACATAACCTCTTGGTCAGGGCCAGACAACATTCCCTAGATCTTCCAGAAAAACTATGACCTCTTTTCTATGGCTCTGAAACACTCCTTTTGGCGGCTTTCCTTGTTTGTTTTTAAGACAAACATGAGTTGGAGGATTTCTAATATTTCAGATAATTTCTTTTCCATCATGAAAGCAGCAACAGCACAACCCTCTGACAACAACATTTTCTAGCAGCTTTTAGAAGGAATGTGGATCAGAAATACAAATTTCTATTTTTGAAAACAGACATGCACATTATGTATGAATAGTTCCCACTGAAAGCAATTGGACTATCATCTGAGTCAATGCACCGAAACTGAAGTTGCTTGTCTCGACATCTGCGAAGACCCCAACCTAAAGATGGCTTTAAAAACGTCACAGTTCCTCGCTGCACCCTTTAAAATTTTAACTAGCTTGCTAATAATGACTGTGACTACAACAACCAATTTTTTTAAGAGCACCGGGAAAGTAAACACCTTCAATACTACTTACATTACACCTTCTTGCTCAGGTTTCAACCATACAGTTAACGTAAATGAAGCTGCCAGCCTTGGAAAACGGGGAGTAGAAAAGCAATCCTTGTGATTATGAAAAATAAAACTGGAAGCATTGCTGAAGGACCCTGGATGCAAGTCCCTTTTGTCCTCTGTGATGCAGGTACCAAGGCCTTCTGAAAGGAGTGGTTTGTAGGACGAAGGTGAAGACCTATATGGACACTCCTGAACGCAAAACCTCTGGGTGCAGGATATAATACTTTGAACAGCTATTGAGCTATGACAAAAAGTACTTCGGTCCGGCAGCCCACAAGTGGCTTGAGTTGGCACAATTGACACGTTCTTGAAAGCTCCTACATTTTCAAGCCTAGGGAAATGTCCCTGAGAGCTGACCAACACAAAGCAGTCATAATAAGTTAAGATTAATGTTGCAATAGCATGAAACAAGAAACGACACCTCAAGGGAAGAGCCCAGCAATTCATGTTTACAAAAAAGCTCCTCCTGATTAAAGCATCCGTAAATAAATAATGATGTCCATGTCGGTAGCAATGTCCTCAGGTGGTGTGCTCTAAGGGTTTAGGTAGCATTTCATCCTCAAAACGCTCACGCAAGGGCTCGCTCGCAAGGGGCATCTGTGTCTTCTGGCCAGCACGTGGGACCTGCAAACCACAGAAAACACACGCGAGTCTGCAAGAGGAACACGGTCTTTTGCGCCAACAGAGGCGATGCCCTGCTAGGGAATTGTAAGGGTTTCAACACTTATTGCAAACTGCGGCCGGCAGGCCCGCCTGCATAACGCTGCTGGCTGCGGCCGGGACACGCCGGGAGCGCGCCGGCAGAGCGCGGCTTATCCCGGATCTGTCGCGTCACCCGCGGCCGACACTCGTGAGCAGCGCGGGCCACGGCGGCACCGCAACACTTCGGCCTCCTAAAGTGCTTCCCCAGCCTCTGAACACAGAGCGCGATGGGTATCACGCCTGCGGCCCCGCGGCGCTTCCCTCGGCCGAGGGACGCCCCCCGAGCCCCGCGGTGCCAGCGGCGGCCGGGCTATCCCACCGGGCTATCCACCGAGCCCTCCTGCCTTACCCCGCCGCCCTCGCAGCGCTCAGCAAAGCGCATTCGCAAACACACGCGCCCCGTCTGTCCGCCCCGCGAGGAGCTTTTTCTAACAGCGGGCGCCTGGGGCGGGCCGGGCCGGGGATGAGGAGTTGCGGTACCGGGGCTCACGGCGGGAGCGGAGCGGGCCGGGAGGTGGAGGAGGAGTTGCGGGACCGCTGCTCACGGCGGTGGGCGATGAGCTGCGGTGGCGGGGCAGGCGGTGGACGATGAGTTGCGGTGGCGGGGCTCACGGCAGCGGGCCGGGCCGGCGGCGCCCGGCGCTCCCCGCGGCGGCGGCAGCA
>VWZG01011923.1:1477181-1508449 GCA_013396735.1 Grallaria varia | reverse complement strand
GGCAGCATCAGCAGCATCAGCGGCGGCCCCGCTGTCGCCCGGCAACGCCGCGGCCCCTCCCCGCTTTAAAGCGGCCGCGGCCGCGTCCCGGGACGGCTCCTGGGGCCGGGAGCGCTCGGGTTGGTCTGCGGGAAGGGGTTTGGGCTCTGCCGGTCGGCGCCTTCCCCATCGAAACGAGGGCGCGTCTCTCCCTCTGGTACAGCACAAGGCGCGAAGCTGACCCGTCCTGTCCTCAGTGAGCTCAGCGTGAGCTACAGCGGGTTGTTTACGCACATTTCTGGACAGAGAAGCTCCAATTAATACGTCCCCTGAGGGTGTATGAAGCATCTATAAATTTTATCTTTAATATGGAAGTTGCACGAGCTGCGACCTGGCTGGTATCTTTCCCTGTAATTTTGTTGGAATTGCCTCCAGTAACTTGTCACCTTTGCATGTTCGGACTTTTACTTGGCTACGTAGCGACGAAATTCTTTGGCAACATACACAACTGCTAAGAAATCATCCTCTGTCAAAACTCTTAATGCATTTCAACAAGCCCTTCATCCCATATCAAACAAGCTCCTTGACCATTCCTGGAACATCTCTGCTTTAATACAGATCTTTTTCCTAAGGTCATAAAAGATAAATAGTAATTCCTGGTGAAGTGTTATCAGTCACTTTGCAGTATTTTCGTGTTCTGGTAGTCATTCAGCATCGTGGCTCTGTTGTCAGAATTACATGCCCTAAAGTATTCAAATGTAAAGAACTTTGTTTACCACAGAAGGGCTGGAGGGGAAACATTTGTCCGAGGCATGGTGCAACAACTCAGCCCATAGAGCATTCCTGGATAAATACTGTCAGACCACGTGCCATGGTCAGAGCTTTTGCACATCAAAAACAAACCAGGCCTTACAGAACACGACTGAGAAAGAACTGACAGAAAACAGCACAGTGATAAAATCTCAGATATTGGCTACCACGTCAGGACATCAGAGGTTGGGAACAGCTGTAAGTCATGTTGCATGCACCTGACGGGTCGGAGCTTGCCAAGTGGCCAAGGACACCAAGACTGACTCGTGTGTATTTCTTGCCATTCCTGAAATATTAAAAAAAAATAAATAAAAAAAAAAAATCAGGTTTTGCTCTGTCCCACCCCTTTCTAGGCAAGGCTTGCTCCAAGATTCTTTGCAGATCTAACAGGTGTCCAAGAGGAAACTCAGGGTACATTGACCACAAAATATGCAAATACTGGATTGCCTCACCGCCTCACAAGTAGACTGTAGCATCTCTCAACTGTGCTCAGTTTGGGAAAACGGCCCTGTCTCATGTTACGCTCTCTATTCCCCAAAATAACCAGTAGAGATCAAAATTTTCCCCTTTGCACCTTTCATCCAAATACACAAGACAAACCCTGCAAAACCACAGTGCAGGCCAATAGCACAATTAGCCAGGTCAAGGACCACTACCTTTTTGTTCACCAGGAATATAATGTGATTTTGCAGGAAATATGGATCCTGTTGACAGGAGTGTTTTGAAGGCTCTTTAATGCACATGTATGAAAAAGGGAATCCTACTAGGCAAGAAAGTGTGCTAGTGCTATGCAATGAATTCTCATCAAGAATTCATTTTGACTATTTAACAATTAGAATTGTGGCACAAGGAAAGTGAACTAATTTAAGTGCTTCAAGCTTTTGGTTAAAACTGTTCACCTCATCAGAAAAGAAAGCCTTCATTAGCCACTGGGGTGCACTAAGAAACACCGATGTCATTGGAGAATCTGACCTGCATCAGAAAGTTGTGACATGCCTTGATCCCCATGATTCAACACTCTATCCCCAGCAGATCGCATTGTCCAAAAAAAGCTTTCCATAGCAGCTGTTTTCTTAACCCTTGGACAGCAGTCTCAGGACATACTGAGGCTCTAGGAGGTCAGGGCAGATTGCTAAGGAATAGAAACAATAAAGCTTAGTTTGTTATACAGCAGTCTGTGCCTTGACTAGAAAATTCTGAAGACCACATGTCTAAAATCTGAATGCTCTGAAGGAAAAATTTTACATGGGAAGTCATCTTTCTACAATCAAGTTATAAGCCCTCAAAAAATACCTATTTGCACATGCCCAGTGGATCATCTTATTATAAAGTACAATGCTAACTTAAAATAACTCCCTAGAACCATAATTCCTGGGATGACTGAGGTAGAACTTCAGGTAGTCCATTTCTCTCCCAAAGCACTGTTGCTTTTAAACAATATTTTTATTAGTCATGAGCAAAGTCTTGACAACTAATTTGCTCATCAATTTTGCCTTGTCTTCTGTTCATAAAGAGTTCTGAAAAAATGCAGTATTCTGAAGTGAATTGTAAGCTTGTTGTTGTATCACATTCTGCAAACACCTTATACCAATATTAGCTTCTATTTGTGCAGTGTTGGCTGTTGTATGAAGTGACCTATGTAAACTAGCCCACACAGCATGACTTTCAAAGATTAAACTCAAGTGTACAATTCAAAATCCACTTTCAGTGAATATTCATAAAGACTTGCTTTTATGAGTGCTTTTCCTGGTAAAACTACACCATTTGAATATTTGCAGGAAATTAACATAAAAGATCCATTTGCATTGCTGAGTCAATATGTATTTCAAATTTAACTGTCTAGCAAAATTATTTTTTGTAGTATTTTGCAAGGAATAATAAAACTACAATGCAAGTACATTTTAATAGCTGGAGGGGAGTTGATCATGACAACCTAGAAATAATTAACAACTTATGTTTTAAAGGGGAGGAAATTCTGTATAAGGCAGTGAAATAAATATTGGAGTAAAATTTTCTGAAAGCACAGGAGGAGGTGGCAGCAAGTATTTTATAGAGCTGTTAAGAACCTTTTAACAGCTTTAAAAGTACAGTACATCACACTGCTTATTTTAGCACCAAAAACTTTCTTTGTTACTAGAAAGGCAGAAATGAAAGACTCTTTTAGACAACAAGTTTTACAGGCTTCCTTCACACAAAAATTCTGAGCTATACTCTACATCTCCACATGGTAAATCCAGAGATACAAAACCTCTGCAAGGACTTTTTTTTACACATAATTTCTTTTCAGTCACCATGATAGGCTGTAGTAATGGCCTGTCCGAGCAGGAAAGGCCATCCTATACTGCTGGTGCACTTGAGGTCTTATAGTCAACCTTTCCTCCCCTTACAGCATCTATTATTTCCTCCACACGTCCTCCCACCCCAAGCCATCATATGCTTTCCTACCAGTTTCTGGAACAGGACATGTCCAATAACAATTTCTCCTTTATTAACCCGTTCTCCAAAAAAAACATTAGCCAATGCATTCCCTGGCCTTCAATCCCTTCAATATGTTATCTGTACATAATTAATCAATTATCTGTTTTCATCAACACTCAACACCTTTTCAATGCTTTCAGACAAATCCCTGCCCCTACTTTTCATTTTCCTTTGGACCTTCTGCTATACTCCCCCATTTCCTGGCTGCCAGCAGGAACGGTCAGCAAGCAAAAATTCTGTGAAGAGAGTTATACATGAGACTTTACAGAAGACAATCCTGACTTCAAGTGCCAGACAGATTCGCCAAAGATAACATTTCTTCTAAAAATCCCTCCCTTACTTTCAAAGATGTCCTGAGAACTGCACCGTACAACATGACCATAATAATTTCCTCCCATAAATGTTCAACTTCTGCTTTTTCTTCCAGAAAATTACTATTTCATAGTTCTCAAAATACTTCACCTATCTTCATAATTTTTTCAAGAACCCTGCATTCACATCCTTCTCCTTCAGTTTCTAAATTCACTTCTATTTTACAACCCCTCCTATTGCTTCTTGCAAATCACTACAGTAAATTAACTCATATATATTCATTCCAAGGACATGCTCCTTCCCCAAACATATTCCTCCTATTTGTTCCTGTAAGGATCTGATCATTTTGTATTCAGACCAACTCTTCAGCAAGCATCAGGTCCCCCAAACCTTTATCTTTTGCCCTCAAAATCCTTACTTCCCATCAGTTTCTTCTGCTTTTCAATGTATCCCTTTCCTTCACAGCACAGACTCCTCATTAATTCTCTGACCTTTAGTTTTCCCTCTCTCTCCCTATTCACTTTTCCTTCCCTCTGTAAGGTTCCACCTGAACTCGCCTCAGTCCGAAGTTCTCCAAAGTTTGTGGTAAATGATCTTTCTTCTCAAGGACTCTCTGTATCGTGAGGGAGAGATGTGGAGGGAAAACTCCAGAGCCATAAACTGGTAATTGTTATACTTGGCCCAGCTGCTGGGGTAGCAGACCCAGTATCAGCGAAGCAGGAACTTTGTCATCTCCAGAGCAGAATCACACCACGCTTTGTTCCCATACAGGACACATTCCAGGTCTCCTCAAGCCAGGAGGAGCAATTAAACATTTCCTGCATCACCAATGAGATCCCTGATGAGCAGCAAGAGCAAGACATAGGGGAGGAACTGCTCCTGTCTCCCCATCTGCTCCCCACACACGCACAGAACTAAGGAAACAAGTTGGGCGTAGGCTTGTTTTCTTCCCTTTCTCCCACCTCTTTGCAGCTCACACTGCAGTATTGCCTTCTCAAATCCTCGCCAAATCCTTTCCAGCAACCAGGACCGATTTCCTCCCTTGGCCCTGAGAAAAGCCCTGGCTGCCTCAGGAGCACAGTGCAGTTGAACTCAGGTCCTCTCTCCACTTCAGACTGATACAGAGCAAGAACTTTCCTATACCTACTGCTTGGCTCAAAGGTTCCTCTGTTGTATTATGTGCCATCTTTCAAAGGCATGCAGAAGCTTCATGCTTTTCTTTAAAGTTGTGATCCCTATGCTCCTGGTACCTCTTCTCTTCAAGAATAATTTTAAAGCTGCTACATTCAAAGACACAGCGGCCTCCCCAGAGCCTCAGAGTTGAGCTCGTTACACTTCCACCTGTAAGTGATACACATTAACATTATTCATCATCCTAACTTTGAGGTGTTCATTATTCCCACTTTTCTTTAACAAGTATATCTGCCGTAACTGCATACACATTTTTGCATAAAGACATTTTGTGCATCTTAGTCTATACCATAAATTCTGAGGAGCATTAGCACGCACGGGAAGATTTCATACTTTTCCAGAATTGTAGCATAAGTATAGCTTAGTTTAAAAAAAATAAAACTGCACCCTTCTCATAATAAAATTCAGATGCTGGATTAAAGGAGGCTATCCAAAGAAGAAACAAAGCAGTCAGGAAATCAAAATTCTAATCAGAGCTCAGAAATGAATAACTGCATGTCTGTGCCTTAGTTTCCTTATTCTACAAATCGGGAAGATTGATACTGACTTTAGTGAAGCACAATGACATGTGCAGGAAGGAACAATTACCAAAGAATTATCAAGTACAGTAAAATTTCTGAGTTTAACTGTCAAATGTCAAAACCAACCCTTTTTCTGAAGTTCAAGAAACTGCTTAACTTAGCAGTAAATCTCGTTTCAGCCATGAACAGAAAGGTCTACTTTAAAATCCAAAAAAGGGAAATATTATATGATGGCCAAATGCTCCAACAGACTGGCCCTGTGAAATGCTAGAGGGCAGTCAGTAATTAGGACCCTATGGCAAAAGAAAATTGACAGTAGGACCCTGCATCTTTCATAATTTTTTCCCTATATGATCAACTAAAATAGTAATAGGATTAATAGCATGAAAATACACACCAATAGTCCCAGCAAAGAATTACAGATTTACATCTCTACTGGTGAGGATATTCTAAACGAGAAAGGCTAGAAATTCCTTCAAAGTGCTGGGTGACAGCACAGAGAAGCAGAGGAGCCTCCCACAGTAAGAGAAGTGACTGTAGAGGAAACAGACCTTTTGTTGTTTTTCTGCACAAAACTCCCAGTGGAGTAGCTCTCTGAGGAAAGGTTGATTTAACTGCATTCTAGTTGAATGAATGTAAATCTAGGAATGACGATAAGCAAGTCCACCGGGAGATAAGGACACAGCGTAGGAAGTATGTCAGGATAATCAGAGGGAAAGGGTTCTGGTAGAGGATGCAGCAGAACCAATCTAAGAGCTGACTGCTGCCCAAATGGGCAGTCCCACTCCACCCAGAGGATTTAGCAGGTTGAATCCACTCACCACGGAGTCAAGCGAGTGCCAAAATTAGGTACAAGGATATTGGCAGGATCAGGGTCACCCTTTCTAAATTCAGCAGTCTTTTAGGTGGTCTCAGTCTGCTTTGAGGAAACATATCCCAAGTTGTGTATTGAATTGATCTTTAAAATCTCCTTCTGAGGCCAGGGCTAGTGGCAGTTTCTGAACCGGTTATGTAGAGGGAGCCATGACTTTCCAGGACATCATGCTTCCTGGTCCAGAGAATTCAAAAACTACTAGCTAAGTCAAAGGAAGATTTCCAAATTAGTTACACCATTGATGGAAAAGGAGGCAGACCACAGTCATGACACATTTTCCTTGGCTGTACCCAGTCCACCTGTAATTACACGTATCTCCAAGGTGCAGCACGTGATGGCCAGGATCTTAACAGATACATCAGAAAACAGAGAAAGAGGGACAGAATATGTGCGCAAGATAAACAGGACATCACTGAATAGACAAAACCATAGGAAAATATGTTCCTTTTTTTTTGTGAGAGGCAGAACTACTTTGCACCATTATCATCGCATTTTCATGACCATCCTAATGAATATGCACAAATGTCAGTGCAATTTTCATCAGGAGTATGCAAAAAATGCAAACAATTTTGTACAGCCACAGTCCAATTGATTCCTCTGTAAATTCTCTGAGGAAACATAAATCCTAATATCCCAGTTTCCCTAAGGGAAGAGAAACAAACTGTATTTGCATCAATATGCTTATACTGATACAGCTGAAGACTGGGGAATACAGTGCTTTAGCTTTATCAATATTGCTATAACAATGAAGCCTATGCCTATAGAAAAGGTTCAAATAGCAGGCAATGGTCCCCTTGCACTTTGCACATAATTTATTTTAAATATTATATAGGTATATTTTTTAAATCAAGCTAATTTGCTTAACACATATTTTATAAATCTCATAATTAAGAGATTTTTCTAGCAGAGTTGTTCTCAGAGCAATGAAAAACTATCAAGCTCAAGTGAGAAGTGCTAAATAGCTAGGGGTTCCTATAGCCTCAGCTACACATCCATAGTCTTAGACAGGGACTGAGCACAGAAGTCTCATTCCATTAGGATACTCTGCAAAGGAGAGTGACAGCTGCTTTCACAGGGAAAGCCTCAAGACCAATGAGGACACATGACTTGGCTTGGGCCCAAGCAACACTGTGGAGGTTTAAATCCTCTCACTCAAGGACACCTTGACAAAAATCATGCAAACATCTGTATTTATGCCGTTCAGCATTTGGATGTTTGGGATAGAGAAAAGTAATTACTGCCATCATCCACACACTTGATGTTAATTTTTAATACAAATTTTACCAAGTAACACTAAATATACCAGCATATCAGCATAACATGAGGATAACAGTGTAAATGAGAAAGCGGCTTCATATTACAGTCCAGTTTTCAGGGCTAAGATGACTACTAATGAATCACCTAATTTGCATACTTAAAAGGTAAAATTCACTTCCTAGTCATTAAAAGAGATTCCAGAACTACTTTCAATAGATGCTGCTTTTGTTGAAACTAATTGCTAAAAGAATGCAATTATTTTTCAAGTAATCTTTACAAATTATTCAAGAAGCAGTTGTCTATTAAAAAAACCCAAAACAAAAACAACCCACAAAATTCTCTTTAGACTTTTTTAAAACTACTCAAAATTAACCCAGTCATATAAAAGACTGATGCATACCTCATGGTTTGTATTCTAAGCATTTCACTGAACATCCAGCCTTTTGACACTTCTGTTGTCTACTTCAGACTTTTCCAACAGTTGAAATCATTTTCAGTTTTTAAATTATTTTAAATCTTAAAATTTATCCAGTTATTCCCATAGTAATCTAGTGTTCATACAAGTGAAAAAATTAACAAGTGTTTGAAAGTTTCATGTGTAAGGCACTGTATCTAGAAGAAAGCAAAACCATCTGACTTCAGTACTCTTAGTCTAGAAATAAGTCTGTTATGAATGACAAATGAATTGTGATATTCCTACTTAGCTTCAGTCAGAGATAATAGAGTCTTCAAGGAGCAGAATTTTATATTCTGCAAACTTTTGCAGCGATGTTTCAACTTATGAACTTGTTCACTAATATCCATCCCAGCTATTGCTCTGATCTTGCCAACTACCCTCTGAGGACTGAATTTGGATCTTTTGTTGAGGCTTACTAACTTTTCAGGACAAGTAGTAATGACATCACAGTTCAGATGCAGAGATGAAAGTTTGGTCGTTCTTTTACCTTTGACAGTTCATTAGTTGTGGGCAAAGAGTGGATTACCATTATCACATAATTTCCATTCTGCCGGGAAATTTTTCTCTTTAAATGAAAAGAAACATACATAAGTGATTTCAGAATAGACATAGGTTTTCATGATTATTCTTGCAACCAAAATCCCTGCCCACTTCAGGAAAATGCTGTTAAAATTTCTGATGCCATCAAAAGTTTTTGCAAGCTTTTAATTATTCTCTTGTACCAGGTGAGCTCTATATACAATTTTCCAATTTTCTTTTACATAAAATCAAGGTGCAAAGCAAACTGAAGTGGGATTCTTTTGGTCTTTGGGAGGTTTTTTTGGAGGGTGGGTTGTTGGTTGGTTGGTTGGGTTTTTTTGTGAAAGTAAAATACAAGAATATTTTGGAACTACAGAAATACTGACATTTAGTCATATTGGTAAAAGTATGGGAACTGCTGTAGTATCTCTGAGGCCCAGCAACACCGAGACCTCACTTTCATTGTGAGCAGAACATTAGATTGCACTTCTGTTGGTATTTGTTCTCTGTGGGACAGACTAAGGCCACCTTGTGTGTAGTGATGGCAAGTGCACTTTGAAATCACATTTCTCCGTCATGAAAGGAGCCCTTAACCTGCTGCAGAGGTTGAAGGAGATATCCTGTCAATCTGTTCTAATTTTGCATACTGAAAGAACATTCATAAGTTGGATCCATTCTTCTCAGCTTATTTTACACAATAGGGCACTGTTTGCCTAGATATCAAGAACAATGAAAGTTGAGAATGAAACAGTTTTGTCACAATCTTTTTCTTTCATAATTCAATATTACAGAAGTGTGTCCCATCTTTCAACCTTGTGTGAACAGCCCAAATGAAATCTGCAAGAAGATTTACTCCAAAAAGGTGGGGAACATAAATTTGATGTGAGTATCTGAAGAAATTTTAATTTGAAAGTCATGATTCAGGGAGACATGGTTAGAGCAGTCTTATAACAGAAGTGAAGTCTGGGAAACCCTGAAGGTGTTTGGAGGTAGCCCAGGGTATTGATTCAGGACCTCCAGCATGACTCAAAACAAGATAACAGATTACCCAGTTTAAGTCATGTTTCTCTGGTTTGTTTTCTCATTTCAACTGCTGAGCTGAAATGCTCAGTGTCAAAGTAAAATTATGTGCCTAATCTGGGAGATGAATTCTTTCTCTTTTGACAGAGTCTCAAATTAGCATGACTCAGCTCCTGTCAGCAGAACTGGTCAGATGACAGATGAAAAAGACCAGCCAAGCTGTAGAATTGTTTCCACCTACAATGTGCTGACTTACAGGAGACATTGTCCCTCTTAGGATACTTTAAATGGGATTTTAGGTATTGTTCTTCTCTTCCTCGCTTCTGAGATGTTTTTCTGATACCTTACCCTATGTAAAGATTATACTCAGTGTGTGGAACAATAAAGCAAAGGAAATAAAAAGGACAGTCTTACAAGGCTTTACTCCCAGGAAAGTATTGACCACTAATAAGTCCAGAAATTAAAAAGAAGAGGAACAAAACAAAACATTTGAAATTTATTCCTGCTCCATAATGCAAAAGTGGAGCCCTCTTCCAGAAAACTGGCTCATAATCTTTCCTGAGCTTCTGTTTAAAGAGAGGGTAACTACAAATGAAGTGGGATGAAATGTTTGCTCCTTATAACCCAAGTATTGTCATACATACCATCTTTCAGTAGCAGGCTTGGCCTCTTCCATTTGCCAACGCTCTTTCCCATTCAAATGAGATGAAAACTGCTCATAGGCAAATAGAATAAAAAGAGAGTTGACAAGATACAGTGTCTTGCCTTCCGCCTGCTTCATACTCCAACTCCAAGTCTTTTTATTTTCAGCATTTTCTATAAAGGCTTTTGTGCACAAAGTGCCTGCTAGTCTTCAGCATTCGTGACCGATATGTCAGTCTCTTATAATAAAGAACTGGGATACTTTTCCCTGCCCTGGAAAACTCCTGAGGGTCCATTCACTGATACATCAGGGAAGCCTGAGCTAAAGCACCACCAGCAACACACGAAAAGAGAGCTGAAATAGCATGAGGAGCAGGGACTCGAGGGTGTTTTTTTCACATGATGCCATGAAGCCAAATACTCCTGGCTATAAAAAGCATATGTGAAACAGTACTAGTCTGATAAGTAGGACACATTTTTACAAATTTAAATAAAACACTGAGCACCATCTGAAACCAGTTTGATATGTTAGTCCACAGTAACAGCTGGATAACAAGTGACAGGGAACTCAAAAGATGCTGAAAGCCTTCCTTTTGAAGCTGTCAGACTGAACACTGGCTTTTTATTGCAGAAATTTCCCCCCACCCTGTGGAAATACTGAGGGCTTGACTGTATTGCAGATGAATATAGAAATAAAATATTCGTGGACAAGTTGCTAACATACTTTAGCCTGCATGTGGAGAACTGATTTCTATAGGAGGAACTCAGTCCATATTTTTTCAGCCTTTCCCTTCTCTCTAAAAAGCCAACAAGGGGGACAAGTTCTGTAATGTGTACATCTGCTTGGTGGAACTACTTTATTTGGATACTTATACTGTCTCCCGCCTGACGTATCCTGAGTCAAATTTACCTTCATACAAGCACCACACAACGATAACTTTGTTGTCACCAAGTCAAACTGGATCAAGCTGACAAGGAATTAAATATTTCCATCATCTGTGTCCTAGTTATAGAGGCTGGGACGAGTTATCACTGTGTGGGTGTAACTAGAACTGTGTATTCTATACCCTCTCTGCCATTTATCATGAACTGTTAACGATGCATTGTTTGCAACAGCTGCCCAGGACACACCTGACACCTCAGGCTATGAACTGGGTGCATGAGAAAACAGAGATAAAAGGGTTCCCTGTCTTCACACCAATGATTCAGGTGTGATAACTCCCCTCCGGGAGTCATTAGCACTTTTCATACCCAACCTGAGGGGTCATGCCTGCTAATGGGCCATCAAGTAGACCAAGATATTCTGTGACTCACAGAGTAAACTGCCCATTGTGAAACTCCTCGCTCTGGGGTAGGTACTGGGCATTCCCATCTGAACCCAAGCATATATAAGCTTGGGGTTTGGGGACTTGGGGCACTCACTTGTCAGATCAAGAGGAGGACCAGAACCTCAACAGGACTGCAACTACCACTCTTGACCACACTGTGACCACCAACCTTCTGGAAGGAAAACAAGTTTTCCTTTTCTTTTTGCTTTGGACTCAGGGGGACCACGTGGTGCTCAGCACAGGGACTGGCGAGCACCATTCTGTTTGTACCCCAGGGGGCTGGGTTATACAACTGGGTTTTGTGGGCTAAAACCAATTTTCCTTTGTGTCAGTGTACCTATTGTAATCTTTTTATTAAATTGTAGTTCTGACTTCTAAACTCTTGAGTTGTGTTCATTTCTCCTGTTGGTTTACTTTTAAACCAGCACAATCTGGTATTACATTCCCAAAATACATACATCAGACTGAAGTCATACTCTTGCACATTCCTTTTCCATTTTGGTTC
Organism: Grallaria varia; assembly: GCA_013396735.1. Taxonomy (NCBI): domain Eukaryota; kingdom Metazoa; phylum Chordata; class Aves; order Passeriformes; family Formicariidae; genus Grallaria; species Grallaria varia. The sequence goes on along the minus strand of VWZG01011923.1, from coordinate 1,496,556 downwards.
AAATATGAAGTACATTGATAATATTTACCAGTACTCTAATTCATCGGGGAGAATGGTAAGTACTGTGAAATAAGCTTCAACTAAGTGATTGCAGGTAGAATAAGGTTGTAAGAGTTTTAAATATGTGATGAACAGGTTTATATGCCTTTTGTACTGAGTGCAGATAGAGAGGCTTTTCTGAGGGGTAATTTAGTCTGCCTAAATTAAGTTCCTTTGGAGAATAGTTCAGAGGAGGAGCCAAGCCACTGCTTCTGACTGACTCCAAGATTCATATCTTGATTTCTTCATAGGAATAGTCACATGTCAGAGATATATCTTACTAATACCTAAGAAATGTTCTAAAACCTTATGGCTGTGTGAGATTCCCAGGTTTTCCAAATCAACTGCAAAAGTCCTCAGTGCATGTCATTAAAACCTTTACTGCTATAATGAATAGTAAATAGTTTTCAAAAAACCAACCCAGAACAAAAGAGCAAACAGCTCATTTATGTCAACTTCAGAGTACATTGAAATGATACTTAACTACATTTAATACTTTTGGTTCCATAGTTGAGTAACTTACTTGTGTTAAGACAAGGTGTTAATATTCATAGTTTGAAGCAACTTTCAGGCTAGCTCTTTAGCTAGCATGAAGACAACAAGATGCTGCTGTTCTGCCCCTATCACAAACCATATCCCTTGGCTTTGAAGACTCCTACTGACTCAAATCACAGCTGAAGATGCGGCCCATAATCTAAAATTCACTGAAAAACAATTTAAGCCTTCAAACTTAATATTTGCTTGTGTTCATGCTATAAAGCTGAATGACTATAATAGTCATGGAAAATTAACGCTGAAGGGGCACAGCCTAATTTAGAATGAATTTGTTTTAAACATGGATGAAGACAATTCATTTGCCTGATTGCCTTGAGAAATCAAGTTTTGGATGATGAAATTGAGACCATCTGTTGAGAGAACAGGAAACTCAAAAACCTGGAGAATGAGGGTGACAACAGAAGTCAGCAATGAGGAGAAAACTTTCCAATTCCTATAGGAAAAAAGTCAAGAAAGCAGATAATCTGGAGGTGAATTAACACTACTTCTTATGAAAAAGTGTAGATTTACTTTTTAGAAAATTTCAGGATATAAAGGGTGAATAAATTATATTTTAAAATACAGTTTATGCTTCTGCTTTGTAGCTACTTGAGGACCTTTCAAACATACTACCACAAAAATATTTTCTGGGTAAAATTCATCTTTTTTCTGCTGTGTTTTTTAATTATTTTTTTTCTGGAGCCCGACCTACTCTGCTGCCATGCTGTCACCAGTCTGTCATAAGAAGGCTTGGCTTCGACATCCACACTAGGCAAATGTCATTTGCCTTAGGCTGGTCATGTCAGTGCTTCTCTTCTAGGACTCTTGTCATATGTGGATGGGCTCAGATCTCTCTCAGGTACCTTAGAAACTGGACTTAACTGGCCACCCGCCTGTGACAATAGGAACTGTCTGAGGAGCTCAACTTGCCTTTTGCAGTCTGCAAAACCCATCAGATTGGCTGTGGCCATTGTGAGCTTCTAATTAGGCCTCTCTGAAGGCAATTAAAAAGGAGAAAAAAGGCTAGCAAAAGAGTAACAGCCCTAACTACAGCAACTTTGCTCTTGAAAACATCCAAACACCACAAAGCTCTTACAAGGAAGGAAGTGAGGGGCACTGTACATGAAGTCAAACCACTAAGCTTGCAAGAGTCCATAGTTTTGAGATGGGTGCTCAAGTCAATTAAGTTTTGGTGAATATAGCTTTGAAAGAATACTCTTCCCTTAATGTGTTCCAGAATCATGAGGCAAACGCTTTACACCGTGATATTCTCATATCACAAAAAAATTTGGCTGCAATTACAGGAGAAAATACTCGATACTTTGGTTTGCAAACCAAGAGGAAAACACAAAGCCTGACAAACAGCCCCTTAAATCCTTAACAATGACTTAACGAATAAACTGACAAAATGAAACTATGTGGGGGTTAATGCAGATACCAGATGGGAGACTTAGAGAAATGTCCGCAGTTAGCAGCGCGAGGAAATCTGAAGGCCAATATGCACAGACATTATGGCAGATAAGGTAGTGGAAAGTAATCCCCGCAATGAGATAATATAGCTTTTTCATATAATTATGATATTTGAAAAATGTAGTAACTTCATTTGAAATATCGACATCTAGCCAGCGTAAGCTATAACATTAATAGGCTGAGTAAAGAGAATAAATAGTTTTATCCTATTTAATCATAAATTTGGCTTAATGACCTTTATCTGATTATATGAGCAGCCCAAGCAACAATATTAAATAAATAAATAGAATATTAAAAGATTGTTGGCAGATAAGCTGCTTGGAAATTTCCAGATTAAATTTATTTGGGGGAGGGAGCTTTGTCATTACCAGTATATACATTTTCAAAATTAAGATGACTGCACAGGTGCTCCAGCTGAGCCCCAAGTCTGTTGCTGTCCCTGCCCATTGCTATGAAAAACCTCTCCTTGGCACCCTAGTGGGAACCAAACGATTTTTCAGGAGAGATGCTGGTCTGGTCCTTAGTTGTGCAGATAAATTTGTCTTGTGATAAAACCCCAGGGGAAAAAAAAAACCCCAAAACAGCCTCATAACTAAAAAGTGTTCTCTTCCTTTTTTTTTTTTATACACAAACAATAGCTACAACACAGTTGCTTAATGTGATTGAGCAAAGGAATCAATAAAAACGTACAATCTAGGCCATGCTCTTACACTTGTATTAAACACAGGTAACAAACTTCTGTCCCCAGGTGGACACTGCACCGCTTTGCATGGTTTGTTCCACCTTGCCTGGACAATCCCATAAACATTTACTCAGCAGTGGTAGCAGCATGACATGCTAAAAAACCAACTAAACAAAAAATCCTTACCACCTCTTTAGTTTTCTTTCCAACCTTTGTTTTCCTACCTTTTTGTGCGGGTTTTGTTGTGTGTATTTTGTTGTTTTGGTTTTTTAAAAACAAGATCTTATTTCCAGCATCATCACAGAAAGCCCTGCTGAATACTGGAGCAGGCAAAAGGTTTAAATCAGTACTTTTGCCAAAGACAGATCTTCACCATAAGTCAAGGTGCCTGATAACTTACTAAACAGGCTTGATTAGTAAAGCAAAAATAATATAGTAAAAAGAAATTCTCAAATGCAGGTGTTATCACAGAATGACACTGGCTGTATGATTAGGACAGATAATGTTTTATCCTGGCTTATGGATATATTTGCATCTAGAGATCAAAATGAGAATTTTATCCCATTGGCAAGTATAGAATCCATTTTTTAATAGGAAAAGAAGGCTACAACATGGGGTCTATCTTTGTAAAAGATTTATATATATATAGATCTCAGATACAGCAGAAAAATAAAATATTGGAGGCAAATAAATGAGCCTTAATATGGGTTAAAACAATACTTTTGTGACCGACATTTTATCCTTGCAAGTTTCCTGAGTCTGAAATACTCTACAGGTGAGTCCTCTACCCTGAGATTTTCTCCAGTCCCCTGAACTTTAATTTCCACTCTGCAAAGAAACCTATTCAGGTCAAATAGGGAAAGGGACTGCTCTCCTCATTGGCTTGCAATTCTCTAGAAGAACATCACTAAGCACTTCTGAGAGGTACGTGAGGAAGGGACGGGTATGCTCAGAAGCAGCTATTCTCTTGGAAAGGATTCTCACCCCTCTGCCCCCATCCCCAGTGCAATGGTCATCCTACCCTGCTCCCTAAAAGGAACCCAGTTGAGGGGTCGTAATTTTCTAGATACTTTTTGCTCATTGTCCTAAATTACATATTTAAATCTGTAGGGGAGAGAAAATGACAGATACATAGTGTTTTGCCAAAGAAAGTTTGCTTTAATTGTAGCAAGAGGTTTCTGCTAGTGAAGAAACATCCATATTGAAGATTCAATCTATATATGTCTCCCAAAACAAATTATGTATGCAATAAGAACCAGAAAACATTAGGTATTTCATTATACATTTAATCTTGAAATATATCATGTTGAAATTTGTATGCATTCGTGTTTGCATACAATGATGAAAAGATTAATTCTGATATTCAGAGAACAATGAAATCAAGATTTCTATAGCATTGCATTCCCTTACCCTCCCTTATCATCAATATCCCTGGTTCCCCTTCCCTATCTATTAAGTCACCCTAACTTTACTCTCAGCCTCCTCCCTTGAGTTTCACGGAAACACAGTATATGGAGGGACCCACAAGGATCATCGAGTCCAATCCTTAGACCATCCCCGAGAGTCACTCCATATGTGCCTGAGAGCACTGTCCAAACACTTCCTGAACTCTGTCAGCCTTGTTGCTGTGACCACTGCCCTGGGGAGCCTGTTCAGGTGCCCAACCACTGTCTGGGTGAAAAAAACCTTTTCCTGATATCCAACCTAAACCTCCCCTGACACAACTTCAGGCCATGCCCTCTGGTCACTACAGAGTAGTGTCTGTCCCTTCTTTAATGAGATACTTCTCTGAAACTTTTCCTGTGCTAATTGCCAGTCAAGGAGCCAAAGAACTTCAAGCTTTCTGTAAGAGAAGACTTTGATTTGAGCTTCTCCCTCTTGCTGTTACCTTTCTTGAAACTTGCCAGAATGGAGTAATTCTGAGATTGTTAGCCTCTTCTCCCCCTGCCAATTCCTGGTGGAGCAAGACAGTGTGACACAGAAGAGAGTAGGTGGAAACTGCTACAGTCTAAGTCTTACACCTTAAGAAAGTAGAGTTTCTTCCTTACATGAACAGCAAGACCAGACGCTGAATGCTTTCTAGCCACCTTTTGCAGCCTACTGAATGTATTTGTTTGGAAAAAATATAAATGACAAATTGACTTTCAGATTAATGGCTACCATATTGGTAATGTACAAATCACTTTTAACAGCCACTATTAACTTGGTAAAGAGAAGCTTGCTAACTGCTCTTTAATTAAGTACACTTAATGACCTTAAGGAGATTAGTAGTCTTGTCTGATAATCAATAAGCATGGCAAGATTGCCATCCCATAGACATGGGCTAGAGGACCAAATTAGTCTGTGCAGATCAGTTCTACCTAGTTTGATTTGTTTCCTAAGACTGTTTCAAAATCCCTTCAGTTTAAAATATTTCTAAAAATACATTAAATGTGTACTAAATAGAGGATGTTTTCAACAAGATTTTTCCTCATTTAGCCAGTGTCAAAATGGCATATGTGCTTGTTAAGAAAATCCTGTGTTCTGAAAAGGAGCTAGTGCAGATCATTTTAGAAGAAATTTTAAAAAAAGAGCGAATACCCACACTGCAGTCTCCTGCTAAAGCTGGAGGAAAGGAGAGTGAACGCGATGCCTAGAAGACCCTAAAGTGAAGCATTGCCCCCGCAAAACGAGCCTCAACAGTGGCAAAATTCCCGCCTGCTGCTGCCAAAGCCACCCTGCCTGCAAATGGGTTTCTCTTCCTCCTCTCTCTTGAGCCGCAGCCAAGCTAGAAGCTGCTGTAGGGCCATCCCATCTCAGTGCCTTAATTCTCACCACAGTCAGTCCCTGTTCAGTAGTTTTCAGACAAAATTCTGCTTGTTTTGTCTTCTGTGATGGCTGGGCCCCCTCCCACCGTCCATAAACACACAGAGCCTCCTTATCACAGCCTTCCTCAGCTCTTTGGAGATACTGTCTTCTCCTCTTCCTCTGTTCGCTGTGCTGCCTTTCCTCCCCAAAATAATTATATTTTGGGTTCTAGCAACGCCAGCTCTGCCCAGCTTAACTTAGTCAAAGCAATTAATTATTTTATCCGCTCTCCAGCAGCTCACCCTTCCCTAGCCAGAATTCCGCCCCCCACAAAAAGGGCACAAAGGGCTTGTAGGACCAGGAACATCCACCCTCAATACCCAAGGGCTGCTCAGAGTGCGTTGCCCTCATTCACACGGGTCTCTCTCCCCAGTGGATGACCATGGGCCCCCCACAGGGAGCTGAAAGTGTTGTGTTCTTCCTTTACATAACACAAAGTAGTTTGTTTTCTGTTTATTACTAGGTATAGAAGTTTGTCCTTGCTCAGGGTTTAAGAGAAGCCAAGCTGTTCTACACTACTAATTTGTGTGCAGGACACAATTTGATCCAAGACTAATTTTGCTCCATTGGAAAAAGCATAGCAATTTTACTCTTTCCATATTCTCGGCAAATAGGAGGGAACTTTTTGCAGGAGACAGATACAGAGATCATTTATTATTACTTTTAAGGTTTCTGTGTCTACCTCAAGCTACCTGCCTCATCCCAGTAAATAGGTTGATCCCTTCAGTTTGGTCGCTGGGGTTCAGATGAGAAGCCAAGAAGCTTTGCGCTGCAGTAACACTGCAAGTGTAAAATGCAGAGGAAAGTCCAAATGGGCAAAAATATTTTCCCTGGCAAAAGCCAATCTTTCATGAATAAATATACACTTACAATGTGGTAATAATTTGTAAGATGAGAGAAATAACCAGTTATCCTTAAGAGCAGTTTTATGGATAGTATTGTTGGTTCTTCCCTTTTCCCTGAAAATAAAACACCTCCCTTAGTCCTTCAGTCTGAGTGTCATGCCTGCAGTAAATCAGGGGGACTTAATTGCAAAAGAGAAGCCTCTGTAAGACTTGTATAAAGTGTATTGACACTTAGGCTACCATAGAGCCATAGGGATATTAAAATTGATTTCCAACAAGTTGAAGCCTTCTGCTTCCTAATCCTGTGTCCTACAAATGTATCTTAACACCACTCCCTAAAGAGAGATAATTAGCAGCCTATATAGAATGTGGAGCATGGACACTCAGCTTGCCTTCACACAGTTGAACAGCAGAAACACTTGGTACCCAGAGACCTGATCAGGATCCTTTCACTGTTACGTGTGCCTGCCCACGCACCATATTTTTCTTAATTATGGCTTACCTTCCATGCAGTGCTGGAGCTTTTAAGGCCTTCAGATCAGAAGTATTTCCACTGAACACGCTGAAGAAGTGCCTCTCCACCCACTCAGTCCAAACAATGACAACCCACAGGTTTCAGCATGCCCAGGCTTTTAATTGTAGCTAAACCACCGACCTGATGTATCTTAAGTAGCATTCCTCCTTAACAGCACCAGGCACGTCAGAGAAAACACTGTTTGACCCCAGACTAGGTCTTGTACCTAAGCACTGAATCATATCTGACTCAAAGCAGGAGAAGAGTAGCTTGTCTCTTTCTGCTCTAAATACAGAGGAATTAAGACCTGCTGTTTTCCTCAGGTCTCCTTGTCCCAGGGCATCACTTAAACTCATGCCAGGTGAGAGCAAACTAGGCTCAAGCACCTGGAAGCCTCCTCCTGGTCACAGGTGTACACAAAGACCCAAACAGCCCCATCAGCTCCAGAGGGGAGCCCAGCTCAGATCACCCGTTGATTTCAATCACAAAATCACAGAACAATGCTGTTTTTTGTTAAAATACCTCTTTATCCCAATATCTGCTTGCTACATTGTTAGCCTTGTTGGCCCAGTTAATATTCTGCACTGATTTTAATACTACTACTGTTACTACTACTACTAACTGTATTGACTCAAAGAGTGGTAGGCTGCTACAAACATTAAAAAAAAATAAAAAGAAAAAAAAGAAAAAAAAAAGAAAAACAAGATTTTGTCCTCTTTCCTGTTGTATACTCCATTCTTACATATATTTTTTCTGTCTTCTGTCCATATTTGGCGCTCTCCCCCGCCATAGCTTTATTTTCTTCCATGTATAGGTCTCTTTTCCTTTCTGCAGATTTTACCTCCCTCATTGAACATGGACATGACCTTCTCATCTTCAAATTCTTCCAAATTCATGGGCATGCTTGATGACTGCTGTATGCTACCCCTTCTGGCCACCATTAGTTTATTTATATTAACCAAACTCTGCTCCAGATCCCCATTGCTGTTGGCATGGTCTATAAATTTAAATAGATTTTTTTTATGCATTAGGTAAGTCCTTTCTGATACTCATTGCTTTGCCAAAATGAAGTCTACTGAAAGAAGTGCAATTTGGCTGGGCTGCAGTGCCAAATAAAATTAATTTATCTTTAAGCTGGAACATCTGTTAAGAGCATTTGACTTCATGAATGGCATTTCTAAACTCCATCAGGCCAAGGCGCATGTTGTGCTGCACAGGTATTGAGTCACACAGCTTCTGTTGCCTGCTTTTAGACACTGATGGCCAAAACAAAGAGGAATAAAGGCTCAGATTTGGTTCTCAGGTACCACTGTATTTGCTGCAGTGTGACTCAGAATGTCAGAATCCAAAATATGCTGTATTTTTTTCTATGAATCTCTCACACTCAAATATGCTGCGTATGTTCTCCCGGTAAGAAAAACAGTATCAGTAAATAATTGGAAATAGGGAGACAAGTTAGCTTTTTTTCCTATTTAATATCACCTTCCTCTCCCCAGCTGTTTCTCTTTCAAGTCTATAAAGAAGTGGTACAGTCCTAAAAGGATGTCATAGACACTCTTACACCCTTGTTTTTCTTGGAGCTATAAACCATGTTGTGGATAGGCTTGTGGATCCTTTTGTTATGCTGCTCTTGTGAAAAGGTTTTGTGGTGTAAAGTGACCGACCTTAATCTTTTCACATTGGGAGCTGAAATTTTTTTTCCCCAGAATCTTCTGGTTGTAAGACAGAGTCCATTTATATGTAAGATATAAGAATAGCCTGGCTCAGCAAGTCATTTAGAAAGACATTTGGTCAATGTAAAGGAGTAAGGGAAGGAGGGGGAAGGGATCCCCCTCTCCATTGTACACTTTTGTCATGGTCACCTTGTGCGTGGGTCTCTGTTGAGGTGACAAAAGAGCAAGGAAATCAATGTAGGAACTATGTAAAACCTCACATATTGCAAGTATAGGCACGTTTACATCTTACAGCATTATCAAGGCCCATCTTAACAATTTGCCCAAAATCCATCAACATACCACAATCTCAAATATATCAAAGACAATTTTTTTGTTGTTGCTGCAGTCAGAGGATAAGATATAATAATGGGAGAGGATGAAGAGTCATGGAAAGAAATTGAAGAACTTGTTCATTTTACTTTAACCTGAGATGCAAAGCAAAAACAGTGCAGCACTGTAGTTGTTTGCATCTCTCATTGCCTTACGACATCTGAAACTGGCCTCAAGAAATGACCTATTCCCTGCAGTCACAGTTTATTTTATCCATCTATAAGGAGTAGAATACTGTGGAGTATCAGTCTCAGTCTACATACATGGACTTATTCATTATCTCCCACAGTCTCAGTGGGACGTGGGAACATATCTCCACCTTATAGCTGGAAAAGAGCCAGTAAATGGATGCCTAAGTTCACATAACCCAGAACAAGACAGAAACCTGTTATTATGGATTTGTATTCCGTCACCCCATTCCTACTCATTAACAGACACTGATGGCCAGGTCGCTGGTGCTGCTGTGAGCTGTTCATCTTGCACTCTGCAGATTTAAACTCACCAGAAGCCACTCTTGCACAAGGATCATGCCACGGTTTTTAAAGCACCTTGAGCAGAGAAAAGGAATCCACTCGGGATGTTCCAGAATATGGCTGAGCTCAGTCATCAGGAGCAACATATGACTGGTGGACTAGGCTGACCCTGAGCCAGTCACCCGGGAGTGGGAGAGAACCAAAATTGCCTTTAAACCGCAACAGGACAGCATGGGGAGATGGGAGAGTGCCACTCTTTTTGGGAAAGAGCCCTTTCAGAGAAAGCTGATTGCAAGGAAGCCACATGGAGACTGTATGGGCAACCAGACAGAAAGCATAAAAACCTGTGTCTGCTAAGACTGTATTACAGCCTTCTTGGTTGTTCTTGGTTTGGGTTGGGTTGGGTTTTTTGTTTGTTTGGAGTTTTTTGTTTTTTCTTTCTTTCCCAGTGAGGAGAGGGAGAGTTTTGTAATGCAGCTTTAGGTGTTTCCATAATACGAGAAGCAGGTTGTACCAGATCCCTGCCTTTGTCTTTATTAACAAATGGGACTGCTTTCTGCATGTCTAGAGAGGCTGCTCTGGGCCGTAAGGCCCAGTCTCAAGCCTGAACTTGAACACCTGCAGCGTCCAGGAAGGACCACTCCCATGAATCTTGGAAACGTGGGTAACCTCTATTCCCCAGCATCCCCAGGGCCAGCCCAAATAAACTATGCTGCTACTTCTTCCAGAGTGAAATAACAGTGCGGGCTGGGAGCCACGAGCTGCGCTGGGCAGAGCAGCAGGGTGAAGAGAGAACACTTTCTGGAAGGAAAGTATCATTCCCCGCCTCCACCCCACCTTAAATCTTTTGGGCCAACATTGGTAACACAGGGCTGGTCCTGCAGAGAGGAGGAGAATGTGGAGCCTGGAAGGGAAGGAGGAGTGAAAAGGCTGGGCAGGGGGAGGACTTTTTTACTTATCACTTTTTTTAGTGACCACAGAAAGTGGCTGTACAATTACACTGAGGTTTCACAGCAGAGTGGGAACAACCTGCTGGGAGTTAACTGAGGGAAAAACCATGGGCACAACCTGGGACTCAGCCTCTGCTAGAAGAGGTTATTCCATGTCTGCAGCTAAGCTGTACAGTTCAGCCTTGATGGGCTGTACACCTGATTCATTAAGGTGTTTTTGTTACATAGGAAAGGACAGAATATTCAGTGAAGGTTCAGCTATGGTTAGGGAGAGAGACCTATATACTTGGTGAGTCTGAGGGGTGGGAGGCTTGCAGACCTTAGGGAAGACTGTAACACTTTGTCAGAATATAGAGACGCTTGCTGGCATTCAGACCCAGGTATTTCTTTATAAATTTAAATCAGAGTAGTGGTGAAAAAGGAAAATACTGAGGATGACACAGAGTTTTTCCAGTTTCAGTACCACCCGGGAGCACTGTAGACCCCGAGTTAACCTCTGGTAAGTAACATTGGCACTTCTGTGACTCCTTCGCAGCCTGGTATGAGAATTCTGCCCTGATTGACTTCCTCTTACTGCCAGTCCTTCACCTTGTGGCCATTCCCAATGAAGCTGTGAAATTAGATAGAGCATGGTAGATTGAACTGGAGAGTGTTAGGAGTGCGATTCATAAAGCATTTGTGATTTAAAAATATTTTTTTCTTTTAACCCTTTTCACTTATCTGCCCTCTAACTATCTTTCTGCAAAGCCTGTCTAGGGGTAGTACAGCAGGTTCCCCTTGCACCTGGATGGGCAAATGTCTGTACTTTACAAAAGATCGCCATCCTCAACCACAGCAGGCTCTGGGCGCAGCAGTCCCTGCTCCCCGTAGGGCAGCCCACGGCTGCTGTGGGTGGCTGGCAGCTTGTGCCAGGAGCTGGGAAGGGCAGGGGAAGTGTACTCAGCAGTCCGCCCTCCCCTGTAAGTGTTCTTCCCTCTCCAGGTGTGTGGCAGCTCCCCTAACAGATGTGGGGCAGATAACTTGCCCTCGCACCATTATCTTCCAGCCCTGCTGGCACTGCGCTGCTCAAGCGCCCCTCCGGGAAAAGCATCTTTCAGCAAAGCAGGGCACAAATATCACCCAGTCTTGAGATGGAGCACCTTTTCGCTGGCACGAGCACTCAGGAGACAGGGAGAAGGCAAACAACAAGCTCACAGCTGGGCCCTGTGAATGAGAAATGCAGGGCTGGAGCCCGTTTATAACCAGGCAGAGGTGCAAACCCAGAGCACATCTGCTGCTGCCCGCCCGGCCCTGGGTGCCGCATTGAGCCAGGCAGTTGTGACACGAGCCACGGGATCAGCTGCTCAGCAGCCACAGTGGCATCGGCTGGCGAGCCGGGAGAGGCCACGAGGCAGCACAGGAGCTGAGGATTTGTGCTAAGGCTCCGGGACTGTCTTAAATCTCCAACATCTGCCAATTTAAGTACAGCTGAATTGCTGGATAATTCTGCTGGTGGCGCTCCTGGGAACACCCAGCCCGAGCAGAACAATTTTGAAGGAAATTACATGAGCTGGGATTTAGTGTTGTCTCTTTAGCTTGTGGAAGAGATAATCTGGCCCATTTAATGCGGAACAGAATTTGCTCTGTTTCACAGGGGTAAGGAGATAGTTTTGCCTTGAGAAAGCAGCAGTAAATGACTCTGAAGCCCTGCTGTCACTTGTTCACCAAGCTGCTGTAATATGGAGTGGCAAGGGCTGTTTTCCTGGGCCGCTTTCTACATATAAGTAATGCTCTTTATAAAGAACACCACTTAGTCTTATGACAAAACTCCTCCAGTGTGACACAGAAGAGAATTGACATCATTCTTGAAGCCTGGACAATTTATGGCACAGTTAATTATTAATTTGGCTGGAATTTGTAAAGTAGAAGGGAGTTCTTGCGCTTTTAGGCCATGCTCTCAGTGTGTAAATCTCTTGTATGGCTGCCATAATAATATTCCTGCAGCTATGTTGTCACCTATTGTAATTTTTCTGCTAATAAGAAAATTTCAACTAACCAGGAATCCTAAATTTGGAGACTAGTTGTTTATTTCAAATATACTCTAGAGAAATAATAATGCAGTTCTGCTCTGAATTTAATTTAAACAGGAACAGGCAAAACAAATCTCTGCGGAGGGCATTTGACAATAATAAAATATTTCTCCCAGCGGGTGAGCTGGTAGCAATTGTATTGTTGCCATCAAAGCTCACGTTTCAGCAGGTCATTACCATCATAACAAGCCCTTGGACCAACTGGCATGGACATGCAACATTGAGCTCCTGATGGGCACATTATTTCAGACCTTTAACTTCATGGAGAACAAGACAAATACTCCTGGGAATGGAGGATTATATTTTGAAATTCCTTTCCTTTCTGTTCTGCTTAATAATAAGAGCCTGCATGTAATCAATCTACCGCCACTTGCTTCTTTATATTAACAAAGATTGTACGGAGCCAGGCTTGGGAATCTGAACATCTTAACGAAACACTAACGATTAGCATGGCTGGGATGTGGCAGTGCAAACACTTTTGAATAAAAATGTTAAAAGCAAATAAATACATCAATGTTCTTTTCTGTAGTTACTTGGGTATTTTTCCCTTCTTTTAATATCAAACACAAGGAGGAAGTTTGTGATCCGTATGTTAAAGACAACCTATAGACACACCAAATCACCATTTCATCAGCAGGGAAGAAACACACGCCTTGTGAGGCAGCTACGGCAGGCAGGATGTATAACGAAGGATATAGTAATTAGCAAAGTGCCATGTGAAATCAGAGACCTACATTACACTAGAGAGATGAAATGCAAAGTAAAGGAACAGTACAAGTAAAGGAATCTGTTAAGGAAAATTAACAAAGGTGATAGAAAAAAAAAAATGTAGAAAACTGATGGAAACTGTCCCATTCCTGAGTTTAGTGCAAGATCCAGGACAGTCAGTGTTAACAAAAAAGAGGCATTTTCTGCTGCTAAAGCCTATACATAAAAGAATGCAGGTGTTTTTGTGCTTAGGGCTTTTTTTTCCCCTGTAGGGCATGACTGGGCAATGCTGCAGGACACTTAAAAATCTACACATGAGGGTTTGTCTAAGGACAGTATTTCCATCCCTGTTATCTTTTGTATTTCATTTTGGTTTTGGTGGTTTGGTTTTTTTAATCCATATTTAACCTCTGTCGCTCTTGCAGCAGCACTGACATTGTGTATTAAGAAGCACACAGACCTGCACATGCAATAGCCCTTACTGGAGATGATTTCCATGCCATTTCTTTCACTGAGAAAGGATCAGCTGGAGGGGACCACACCAGACCACTTTTTACGGGTGTTTGCCAGACCTTCTCACACTGCAAACTCAGAAGGTCAAAAAAGCCCACCAACCAACCAACCAACCAACCAACCAACCAACCAACAAGCCCAAATGACATCAAGTTAAGCTTCAACACGAAGCTCCAGAGGAAACTCGGAGCCTGTCACCACCCCCATGCCATTTAGGAGCCAGCCCAGCGAGCAGCGTGTTTTCCTTTCGCACCGCTACTGACGGCATCGGCCAGCGTGGGAGCGGGCACGGGTGCCAGCGCCACAGCGTGCGGCAGCCGAGCGCTCCACAGCCATGCTGGCACTGTAGCAGGGCTGGGAGGCTGTCAAAGAAGCACCTCCGGAGGCAAAGCCATGCTCCTGGGCTGGGACGGCTTCTTTCATTGGGAGGGCAGGGGGAGTCGTGCGATGTAAACCATGCCAGTCAAACCCGATTTCGCTGAGCTAAGCCACATCCCTAAGGGGAAGGCTCTCTCCATTTGCCATCTCCGTATTTTAGCCAAGTGGTGTTGTGGCAGCCACAGGTGGCGGCCACAGCAGTTGAGAGCTATAGCAGGCTGTGTTGGTCAAACTACAAATGCCAGTGCCCCGAGCCCATTTTAGGTTTTCTTTAAGGACTTAGTAACTATTTTCACAGGTTAGAGAGGTTTGTGCTCTAAGCCAAACTCCCCACAGACTCCTACTGAAACATTACTGCCTCCTGAAATTTTTCCAATGGATTTCCATGCCTGTCCTGGCTTTACTGCCAGAACAGAAAAAACAGAAAAAATACAGAACAGCTCCAAAGAGATGCTTCCCCTGAGTGCTCCCTGCATTTTTTCTTCTGTGATGCTCAGTTTCTGTTTGGATGGTGCTTCATCATCCTCTCATGAAAAATGGTACAGAAACTATACATAATTTTTTTATTGTATGGGAAAGCTTTAGCCAATCATTAGAGTCAAACACATGTTGAGGAAGACTAGGAGTGCCACTCCTCACATTTTTTTTCCCCCTTTGTGTACAAAAAATTTTAAAGGGTTTTTTTTTCACTTTTAAGGTGCAGGATTGAGTTTTCTATTGAAGAACTACTTTGTAATAATTAAAACACTAAAAAAGGAGGGAAAACCAACTCTGTGCATCTATATGTGTATGTACGTACGCCTGTGTGAGGGGCAGTGGCAACAATAAAACCCAATTCCGACTGTCTTCAAAGAATCCACACAAGATTCGTCTTTCTTTGTTCTGCTACACAAAACCTCCCCCCGTATTTCCTAGGATAGCTAAAACACAGACAGCACCGGCAGCAGGGAAGGGGTGCCCTCCCATTCCAAGGCACCTTGCTACTCAGAGACCGCGAAGCACAGAGAGCCCGTGGCGCTGCCCCGGTACCTTGGCTGACACAATTCCTGTCCCTGGGCATCACCGTTGTGTTCAGCAGCCTCTGTGCCATCAGCCAGAACCTCAGGAGAATGGCCAGCAGTGAAGGTGAGAAACACATCGGCAAACACAACGACAAAGTACTATCAAGATAGGCTAAAAAGCAAGAAAAGCACACATTAGCACTTCTGTGCTGGTTCCAGAAGGGTCCACAGGAAAGAGGGGCTGGCCCCCAGCGAGGGGGGGCTGCAGCTGCACTGTTTAACCCGCCTGGATCCCAACAGCTATCCGTGCTCTTCAGTGACACCAATCTATAGCACTGCTCTGGTGGCTACTTACTTCCATTCAGCAAGGCTGGATCAAATAATAGAGGGGGTTTTCATTATTTATTTTTTATTATTTTTACTCAGAACACATTAAAAGGAGTCTCCTGCAGTAGGAAATCAATGACAGACTCGGTTCGTTGACGGAGAAAGCAAAAAAAGTACTTCTACATGGTATCAATGTGATCTTAAAATAGTGGGAAAGTTTTCTTTTATGACATTGACAGAGAGGCAATGATTCTGAGTAATGCAGGTTGATGTGAAGATGCTTTAAGATTAAATAAGTGCTATATAAAGGCCTGCCAGCCTGAATCCTAATGTGCTATGAGACATTTTGCATATTTAAGTGTATGCAAAATGTCTTGTACCACACTGGAATTCATTCTGACAAGGCTTTATATAGCATTTATTTACACTCATATTGTACTTTAAGGGAGAAGTGCTAACACTGGCTCTGTTTGGAAGTAACAAAAGGTAATGCTGATTGCTCTGTTTTCTCCTCCAAAAAAGAAAATAAAACCAAAAAAACCCCACAACACAAAAAATAAAATAAAAGCAATCAAAAGTGGAAGCTTGTTTAATATTGCTCTACCATCATCCTGAAAGGCATAATAATTTGAGTTACACATCTGAACTGATTGGAGTTACAGAATCATATCTCCTTTTTGCATTTAACAATATATACAATATAAAATAAATACATTTACACAAATGGACATTGGTTGGAGCACACGGTATGATACACATCACAAAAATATACAGTTGATTGCTATACAGATGTGAAGCCCATCTACAGCTATAGACATGTTTGTTTTCATTTGTTGTTTTGTTTCAGGTTTTAACTACTGGCTATTATGCAACTCCTGGATTATTATAAGCAGTTTAATTTTTTTTTTGTCCTTTTGCGATCTTTGCACGATAAGACTGCCGTAAAATGTTTTCCTAGGCAGGTAAACAGAGACGCTTAAATAATTAAAATACAATCACCAACACCCATTTTCTCTTCTATAAGAAAAATAGCAGTTTTAATTTTTTATATCTTTTTATGTTATCATTTAAATGCAAAATAGTGGAATAAATACAACAATCTGATCTGATTGAAACAAATGTGTAACTTCTGGGAGTTACACAATCATATTGCCTTAAATAAGAAAAAATTAAAAAATGAAGGAAAAATAGAAATTAAATTGTTATGGCTAAAACATACACCCTTTGAAATTTTCCCAACACTTCACATTAAGTAAGTGGTCTTGAAAGAACTCTTCTCCAGCAAGGTTTAAGATGAACAACATTATAAAGCCCGTGCAGTTTTTTAAGCTAAGTTTCAGGTAATAGGTTTTACAGTCTTGAGACACTTGATCTTTTGCAGCTCCAAAAAATTACAGAAAATGAAAACTAAAGTTTGCACCGTGTGCCTTTAACACATCTCCATTTTTTGTGTGTTTTTGTATACTTCTAGTTGATTGGCTTTTGACCCTGAAGCCCAAGTTCTTTAATGTGATACAGCAAAAACAATATTTATATTATATATTTATATATATATAGTGTACTTGAACAGTAGCAACTTAAACCCTGCACAAACTTTCTGGAAAATAAACTTTTTTTTGCAATCTTACATATATAAATAATCTTATAGAATCAGCACCTTTTTCCCAGGAGTTGTTTTTTTTTTTTTTTGACATTTTTCAAAAGGGATGTGCCAATTTCTGAACTCCTATCACAGCTATAAATTTCAAGTTATTGACCATCTGAATGAATTGCTAATGATGATTTACCTAGAATCACACTACAGTCACTTCTCTACTGAGAAAACACAATCTACAATATAGTCCCATATAGCTAATGATAGATACACAGTTTTTTTTCCTAGCACGAGGCCAACGGAGCATCGGCCCATTGTTATTTTGTTTAAAGCACACAACGTAGCAATAGTTTTGGAAACTTGTCCGCACCAAAAAAGTTTTGCAACAACACAGAGCGAGTTAATAACAACATCTGAGAGATGATTGAATAAAAGCTATATTTACAGCATTTAAAAATTAGACTTATCTATAATCTTGAAATATTCAAAGTTTTATTTCTAAGCTATACATTGGTATTCTATAATAAACTGTTACAGAAATTATCCCTTGTTTTGAAAATATTATGATTTCAGTGTGTATCTGTTCATAATGAGTATTTGTTTGGAGTTTCGATCTCTTAATTATTACTAGGAAGAACTTTATTACCGGTAAGGAATAGAATATACTACTGTAATCTCCTGAGGAATTGTACATCCAATATTGTCTCTAATTCTACCCTGTGTCTATAAGCACACACCACAAGAATCCAAACACCACAAGAAGAACAAGACAACAGTCTTTGAATGCAACATAAAAATTCAGAAAAGCACAGCAAACATGAAACATTGAAAAGCTGAACTACATTTCTTTTGTTTGTTAGGATTACAATTTTAATTACATCTGTGTACATAGAATAAGGATGTTCACATAGTACAGGGAGCAGCTACTAACACTGGTACATTGGTATAGCATTTGATGGAGGTTATTGTTTATTGGTTATTTAGCGACTGTAGTTTTCTGGGGGCATCTAATCGGTTTATACATTAGATTACACCTCGTAACAGTCTTGAAACTGACTGACTTTCATGCTGTGACAATACTGGTTGAAAAGCACATATACTGGTTTAGCTACTTGTTAAGGATCGGCATTTACAAAATAAAATCTAAATCAATAAATAAGGTATAGAAGTGTTAAATTCTTCAATTTGGTCAGAAGTCTACTACTCTGACTTCTTAATTTTGCGAACAGCAGCATTTGCCTCATTGCATCTAAGCTACTACTGGTTCATAGGGGTTTCTCTGCGTGTGAGGTTAAAATTTTGCAAACAGGCAGTATCTCGTTCATTTGCAACTGAAGCAGTTAGAAATCACATAGCTACCACACCTCGGTGCAGTCGCCGTCTCCTGACACCGTTACGGGTTCGTATTGGACGTGGACTATTTCTATGTTAGCCTACTTGGATATACTGCAGGTGTAATCTAATCCTTTGAGTCAGTGAACATTTAGTTAGAAACTGGAGCTCATGTTAAGAAACTGGATGTTTTGGACCAGACTGGCACACAACATAAATTGCATCCGTGATAATATGCACCTTCCCTTCGACTATTGCTTTAGTAAGATAAATTCCCACATTAATAAATGGCTGAAAACTGGTAAAGCTGGTACAAAAAAATCTCCGTTAGTAAGAAGAAACAAAACATTTAAAAAAATCTTCCTTCAGGATTCATTTGTCCTTCATTATTGTTCATCATTGTTCAAGCCAGCACAAAAATGCAGTATTTCTTTCTCTTTAGTATTGCATGAATGAATAAAGCTTAAACTATTCCCTGAAAAAGTTACATTGTAGCTAACCTAAGAAATATCTGGAAGACTTGAAAAAACAATTAAGGAATCAAATGGCTGTAACTGATCTAGATGGAAAATGCAATGATAAGAAGCAGCCGATGCATCGTCGCTTAGTCGTCTAATTAGAGACTGCTCCTATGAAATCTAATACTGCATTCAGTCAGTTCATCGTGTTGTACTGTACTGCTAGGTACGGTGGTTCTCGCTTTGATTCCTTTGTCATTGGGGACATTATGGTTCATAATAAGTTCACTGGCATCCATATTATGGATTTCCATCCTTTGGCAGGCCTGGCTTCCATCTCTCTTCAATTAGAGACCTCTTTTAAAAAGTTCAGCAGCAAAGGAAAAAAGAGAAAAGGAAAAAAGGAAAGGAAAGAACAGAAAGGAAAAGAGAGAAAAGGAAAAGAAAAAACTGCATCAGAAAGACACAGAAGAAAAAGTTGAAAGCTGCTTCACAGTCTTGCTGCTAAATATCAGTGCAGTCATTTTTTCCTTAATTAAACACTAAGTTTCTTTGCCATTATTATCCTGTTTATTTTCCCTTTTTTTTTTTTTTTT
>VWZG01011923.1:1381164-1477159 GCA_013396735.1 Grallaria varia | reverse complement strand
TTTTTTAAAACGTGCATGATGGGGAAGCCCATGATGCTTTAGTCAGACCTTGGCCTCCAGCATTTCCAAAAAAAGTTTGTGCATGGGGACTTTGCCTTCCAGTTTGATGTTGTAGAAATGCTGCACAGCCTTGGTGGAGGTTTGCCTCAGAAGCGGGAGAGTCATCAACATCTTGCCTGCACGACGTGGGTCTTCCATGTGCTGCCCAGCCTCGTAATCCTGCAGAGCCTCATGTAAGACATCCTGAAGTTTCTGCACTGCCTCAACATCCTCTATGTGCATTGAGTCTGCAAAACAAGAGAGCAACAGGAGGTTTCGGTTTGGTGTGCCAAGGGTTCGGTAACGCTACAGCCGCACAATACTTTTACCGGTTCTGTCCATCCCCTTTCCCAAAGAAGGAAGGTAATTACTCACTAATATTGACCTTCAGCAAAGTCTATGGAAATGCCATGGAACGACAGACGCACAATTAACCCTCGGGTAAGTAATTCTTCTCACCGTCCTTTTCAAACAAGTGAAACAGTCACCCCCGGTGCTCCACAAACCATCTTTACAGTTACTGCTTTGAAGAAATGACAGCACCAGAGGACTGCATGAGTGGAGGGCTATGTTCTGTCAGGGAAGCAAGGATGACTGCCCTGCTGTGGAAAAGGTCGGTAAAACTCTGCGTGAGGTTCCCAGGCTGCCGAGTTGGAAGCCATGGTCGTTCCTCGCTGCTCAGAGATGCTGACTGTGGGATTAGGAGCACTGCAGCAGTGCTAGGGAAGTGTGGGCTCCATGGGATTTCTTGCCAGGTTTAGCAATTTTTTTCTCTCTCGGGCATACTCAGATAGACAGTCAACACTTAGCATGCTCCTGAACAGCTTTTGTTCTGTGAAGTTAACATCTCCTACAAGGTGTAATCCTTCTCTCCCACCCACTCAGACGGTGGTTTATCTTGTTAGTGTCGGGGTTTTGCATTTTTTATAAAACACTCCAAGCAAATACCTTGCCCTGTACCTTTCCAGGTGAGATGCTTTGGTGGTGCAAGTATTGAGTGACAAGCCTAGACACAACACACACCAGGAACTAAACTAAACTGCTACATGACCTGGAAAGATTAAAGCAATGGAAGTGTGAAATAAAAAGAAAAGATCTAACTGAAATAACTGTAAACGCTTCAACTGGATAGAGACAGAAATGGAAGATGTCCCTGAGAATATGCAGTTACTGGACCGTGCTGAGATGACGTTGGATGAGCAGCCCTAATTCTCTGACTTCTATGTAGTCATAAATGCCAAAAAAGCCCTGATGTGGTCCAAAGTGAGGTGAATGCAAGTAAGGAAGGACAGTCAAAGGTGAAAGGGGCCACCAAACAGCTACCAAAATTTGGATGGTCGACAAGCTTACAAAACCTATAAAACACCACATGAAAACAGAACTGCTGTGAGGGGGTGCAAGTCTCAGGGACAGGCTACACTGTGCAAGCTTTGCTCAGTGGGAAACTGGGACACGGCACAATTAAGAGTTTATTCTTGAAAACTCCAGGAAGTTCAACACTGCTTTGCATCTTAAATTTTTGATTTTGGAATAAAGATCCCATTCCCAGACAGAATAATAACTGAGGAGCTGGACAAAGAACCCATTTCTATCATCATTTCAAAGACCTGTATCCAGCACTCTGATGCCCTGGATCAGTATGTGATGGAGCATCATGTTTCACCCTGCTGATGCCTGAACATCAAATTTCGCACATGCTTCATATATCTGAATTACATTCAGAGAATTAAGAGGTACCTAATGTTCATTTCCTAAAATCTGACGTGCAACTATTTCCTCGGATAATTAGGCCAGATAGTAAATACCTCTCTCCATTCAAATACAACCACGTAAACTGAAACACAGACCAGCAAGTAACAGGTTAACAGAAACATTCCAGATGCTATTGTCAAAACAAATTTGCAAATTGAAAAGAAAAAAATTAAAGTTACAGTTTCTGCTCTAAAACAGACAATTATATACAAGTTTGGATCACTTAGCACGTATTATTGATTCTGATGACAGTTTATCTGTTAATTGCACATAATGGAGTCCTGTGGGAATTTCACATGTTTAATAATTTTGAGTCTTAGCGAATACATGGTCTAAGAAGCACACAACTAAGGCACATGCTGCAGGGATGTGATACTGCACATCAAGGTGCACTGTGCTGAAAGCAGAGATGCAGAAATCTCTCTCTGAGGGATCTAGAAGGCTACACCGTTTTCAAGAAGATGACAGGCAAGTGTAACCTCTCCCAAAATTTAGTTCTAATTACTGTGAAACGATTGCCCAAATCCATAAACTTTTGGCAGTTAATTCTAACATGGTAATTCTATTTAATAATTGTGTCAATAAGAGAAACCCCCTGAATTTTGTGTCCTACAAACATATGTAATCTATATAGACATGCTAACACACACACATACACGTGACTGATGTCTTAAGCATAGTGTCCAGCCACTTGGCTGAAATTGGAATGCAAACTCCAAACAAATTGTTGTCTTTACTCCCTAACTCTTTACCAAGTCCTTGGCTATTCACTGCTATGCTACAGAACACAAGATCCGCTACTCCAAATAATTTTCCAATAAACCATGAACTGTTTGTGCAGAAATTACAGAACTTTTCCTTCTCTCCCCAGACCCACAGTGCCAGGGCCAGATGTACTGGGGAACCAGACAGGAGCATTTTACCTGCAACAAATCCTTGGTGAATCAAAGACTGACTGTTCTCGTGACTTTATATTTTTTTTACACCATACTGCATAAAGAAACAGTTCTTTCTGGAGAATGTGACTACAAAGCTTTACTTCTTCAACCTGTACGAAACTGGTCTGATTCTTCCCAGAATCAGTATTTGCAAATGTGACCATGTTTTAGTTTGAAAATAGAATGATGGACAGAGTCCAGACTAATATATTTTTCACAAAGAGATGAAACTTGCCTAAGATGTTTAACTCTGCAGTCCAGACAGCAATTTGACCTGCAGCATTAGAAACATCCACACTCTACATGTCTTAACTGAGTGAGGAGGGGAAATAGGAGAGAACACCCCCTGGAAAATGCAAGAATCAAAGGTGGATCAAAACCTGCTACTACACTGAATGCTCCCAACTCTTCCACTGCAGGGACAACATCCAAAACGAAGGTATCTTACCCTCTCCTTGCAGGGGTGATAGTGTACCATCCCCCCAGTAAACGGATTAATTACTTCTATGGAAAAGTAATAGTAGTAAAGCATTTAATGCATTTGCTGTTGTCTTTGAAGAATGTGACCAGCCAGCTCTCTGCTGCCCTAATGCAAGCACTCTGCTGGTGGTTCGTGGAGCAGCTCAGCAAGCTGTGCCTTGGGGAACCCATCTGGTCACAGGAAATGGGGTAAGAAAAAAACAGCAGAAAGAGGGGCCCTTCCAACAGTGATTAAGACTTCAAACTGTTCTTTTAAAATGGCCATTTAGCTTGAAAGATTTAAAAATTATGTAATCAAATTACTATGATAATTTAACTCCCCATTTACAGCAAAGATTCAAACTCATTTCAGCTTCACCCATTCTAGGGTCTGCCAATGTTTAAATGCAAACTCAATAAATCTGTGCTATTTAATTAGACCATGATTCAGCTTGCAGATTCCTCAGGAAAATATTAATCTCTACAAAGATCCTTCTTCAAGTTTTAGCCTTGCAGTCTGGAACTTCCACTTTATTCCCAATATTAAACGAATGTAGATCTTAATCCCTCAGGCGTAAGCCTTTGAAAATAAGGAAAATGGTTGAAAATGCTGAACTAGCCAAGGGGAAAAGAGGAGAAAAAATAAAAAAGAGAAATCTTTTCAGTAACTACAGACTGGCAGATATAGAAGTGAATTCAGAGCAGGGAAATTTATTGCTAAATATGGCTTATTTATTGGGATAAACCCAATCCTCAGCGATGTCACCAAGATCCACTATAATTTCAGGAAACACAGACAACCTGTGTGACAATCCAGAAATAAAGACATAATTTCAGAGATAATATGAAATTGAATTATAAGTTAGGTACAAAGAGTTTGAATGTTCTTCCTATACCATGGAAAACCTTTTCTTGTTGTTTGTGGGTTGGTTTGGGTTTTTTTAAGAGGCTTTGCAGACAGTCTGGATAATTTATGATTATGTTGTACACAGGTAATTACCAGAGGAAACCGACAACTGGTTGTTATACACTTAAAAATCAGTGCCCATATAAACAATGGAATTAAACAGGGTAACTTCGAAGCATCACTTGAAAGAAAGAAGAATTTGATGGTAAATGGCCTGCAAAAACACAATCCTGGGCTGGTGAAACTGAGCTCAACAGATGAACACAAGAAACGCTGCTACAACGCGGTGCTGAGAACATGGGACTTCAGTCTAGCAAGGGGGAAAGCTGTTCCTGACCAAAGTTGCGATGGGAGAGAGTGAGATCAACAAATAGGGACACCGACTCGCTGAGCTCAGCTTGGAGAATCTCATTCTGTCCTTACAAATGCTTTCTTTTGCCATCACAGGATGGGAAAATAGAATTGCACGTCTCCTGATCACTTGATTGATCATATCATTGGGCAGAAATAGAGAAAACTGGAGTTCTCATCCAAGAAAAACACCACAAGGTCCAGACAGAAATTCAGATTACAATCTACCTCATTTAAAATTCAAGCTTCATCTCAAACGCAGCAACAAACATCCAGCCACCCAGGAATCATTTAGAACAACATCATAGAGAACAACAACTAGCTAAAAACTGGAAAGCACCTGAACTGAGGGCAAGAAGACCTCTCAAAACACTGCTCTGAGGGAAGTTAAAGGTTGGTATACATGTATTTTATACATAATATCACTAAGAAGTGGCAGAAAACCATGGGTCTCAAATGAAGTGTTTCTTCACATCAGAAAATTCAGAGAGCATGAAGGAAGAAATTATTACAGTGAATCAAGCAGCAGGGAGCACACAGCAGTGGAACACACACGAGGATGCTGGGAAACTACACTGGAGAGGTAGATACCAACGAGTACTCAAAAGACAGCAATTGCTGTGATGTTTGTGATGCCATATAGTTGAGCAGTTCACAAACTCATACTGGATAAATCTATTTAGAAAGTTGTAGGGTCCTGGAAGAATTGCAGGGGGCGGAGGGGTGAGGGGGATGAAGTGTAAGAACAGACGGCAATATGTTTTTTGCTTTATGTAAGGACAACAAAACGGTAATCTGGATGATGTCTCAACTAAAAGGAATTTTTTACCTAGCCTGTACTGCCAATCAAAAAACCCTGCAGAATCCACTGCAACGTTTGTTAATGGGTGAACTGTTCCCAGAACTACAGGACCCCTTCCTCCTACGCTAGATTTTCACAAGCACGCAAAATGCTGGCCCACATGGTGTTTCTCTGTACTTTCTATGAGAAATACAACATAGGGACACTTTGAAAAGCATATTGCTTAAGACAGAAGCAACTCATGAAAACTGTCAATAGGAAATCAAACTAGGTTCTTGGTTCTCTCACCCCACAAGAATTCCCATCCTCTTCTGGTCTAGAACTGAGACAAACTTTGGTCTTCCTTGTGGGTGGTAAAAAAAGATACTGCATTTTGACTATCCCTTTGCCTATTTTTCCTTAACAGAACTATTGCTGGGGTCTGCATGGTTGGGTTAAGAGACAAGCACAGAGGCAAACAGAGTATTTTTCCCTTGCCAAAGAGTATGGCAAAAATTATCTGTAATCTGCAGTATTCTACTGGAAACAGACACTTCTACAGTAATATATATTGAAAATTAAAGAGGAATAAATTAAGAATTCCTTGTCCATAGGAGTTATAGGCAGTGGAAACCAAAAAACCAAAACAAAGGCTTGTATGATTGATTTTCGTGAACTTAGTCTGGATTGCCCTGGTTTGGCCTACTTTTCAGAAGAGATAGAGAAATGGAAGCCTCAAAACGGTTTTTAAAACACAGTAGGAAACAAAGGCATAGGACAAAAAGAAATTGCTTCACGGAACACGCCTATTTATTTCAGGGACTAACTGGCTTAGTGGTGAACTAAAACCATTGGCATAAGGTAAGTCAAAACACAGTAAACCAATGTTTTTGTTTATTCCTGAAATGGTTTCCTTTCCAGTAGGATAGGTAGCAAGGGTAATAAGTAAAGGAGTATGCCCTCAATGCAGAACAAATTGTACCTACTCAGTAAGGCTACTAAAAGTCTGGAAAAAGGGAATTCAAATGATAGAGCCGGGGGTGAGATACCAACTAAAAGAAAACATTGATTGAAGGCTTCAAAATCCTTTTTATCCACTACCAAGATATACCAAGATATCACTCATTACCACTGAGAGCCACTAGTTTGGCCTCACTTCTTGTCCTTTGTGAGTGTCAGACTACTAACATGTAAATAATGTCTACTTATTTCATAACTACATGACAAATATCTCAAAGTACTAGACCAACTACCAGAAAAAAACCAAAACAAACTATTAACCATTAATTAACCATTGATTAAATCTGTTACCATTTCTTTATGCTAACATTAAGCAAATGGTAGCAGAGTTATTTATTTTCTCTAAGAATTGTGGGTTTGATTACATTAAAATGGAGTAAGAGGAAGAAACTGTGTTCAAGCAACACAAAAACTGACTACAACAGCAGCTTCCTTTTTCAAAAATTTGTTTTTATGCTGTACCACTCTATATACAAAACTTCATCGAAGAATTAAGATGCTAGTTCTATTTATATTTGGCAAAACAAACACTTGTAACACATCCCTGCATGTGTATATAAATATCTATCTGCCCAGTCAAGATGGATAGGTCTTAATCATGAATTCTAACACTAACAAGATGACTAAATAAAAAAAGAAAAAAATTATATTATTAGAAATTAAATATATTATATTGTGATATATATACATTAAAGACGATGTCCTGAGGAGTAAGTGATTAACTGGGCTCTACCAGTTAATTTCTATTATGATAATATCATTTAATGGTGATAGGCTAGTGCTCTGAGTGCACTGTGTCTGGAAAGCTAAAAAACTTGTATGATACCAGGATTGACAGTCTAACTTTACTGGCATCAATATTGAGCTACACTTCATTATGCTAAAATGCACAAGATACTTCTTGGTTTTCACTCCTGCAATACTGAAAGGGTGATGGTTGTTTTTTTCAGAAGAGTTAATATCAGAGACCAGAAATTGTGATGATGAGAAGAAGTTCTTTTCCCCTTCTTGTGGTACAGGCTAGACAGCCAGTATTAGTGCTTAAGATTAAATTTTCAACAGCGCACAGGGTTATACTTTTAAGTGCCTACCATCCACATTTGGGTCAGATTTTTCAAGATGCCATCAGCCTATTAAGCAGCTGCATACAGATCAGACTTTCAAATGTGCTAATGTATTTTGACACTCAAGTTCCTTACGTTAGGTCTTAGACAGGAACTGAGCTTCTCTTGAAGCTCTGGTCTCATTTGTGACTCCTAAGCTCTTCTGCAACATTTGGACTGAAGGCTCAATTTAGTCCCTACTGATTAGGCATTTCAAAAAACTGCTCACCTGCAACTCCCTGTTTAGTATTAGCTACATGGAAACATTTCCTAATACAAAAGGATGAGCAGGTCATCTTTTCTATGTCAGAGTGTTCACATCCACCTGCGTGCACTTCCGTACACTTCCAACATATTTTGTAAATATTTCACCTTCCCTTACACACAAGGAAGTAATTGGTACATGCATGTTTTGGAAACCATTCAAAGTTGATTTTCTGCGTGGGTAAACAAAGTGCTCATTGGTGCCAGCTTGCTTCGTTTGGGCGGTGTGAAGCGGAACGCGGGGCAGGGGCATCCTGCAGCCTCCAGGCACCTCCTGCCTTTTGTGTACTCAAGGCAGGGCAGAGGGAAGGGACTGGTGATACTGGCAGGACAAGGAAGTAGCCAAAGAAAGAGTGACTTCTCTGGAGTTCAAGCATAAAGGCTGCATTAATTACTATTGAATCAATGCAGATGCTTAAAACTAACCTGACAAATTCCGTATTTATGTGTTAAATCCTGCCTGTATAGATCTCAACATAGGCAGGACTGAAATGCCTACACACTTCAGTATTGTGCTCTTACATATGTATTTAAACTTTTCAGAGTCTATTTGCACTTCATTTGAAATCAGTGACAGTCTACAAGGTTGCCACATCTTGCATTTCTGGAAATTTATAGAAGTGGTGTGGCATTGCCAACCCTGCAACGGGAACACTGGATAGTGGCTGTCAGAGAATCTCCCTGAAAAATGGCTGCTCCTCCCCACCTTTTAGGGACCGAATGGCAGGATTATCTCACATCCAGGGCTGCACAATTAGGCTCTGTAGGCCTAAAGAAAAGTTACCAATTGAGGTGTTTTAATGCTCTGAGATTCGTTGGCCAAAACAAAGCTTGTGGTATTTATTCAAACAAAATACAATCGATACGAAGACAATCTACAATTTCTTTTTCCTGCTCTCAAACACCAGCAAGGAAAGTATAATGACACTGTATCATAAATCAGGAACACAGAGACAGAGGTATAAAACCATCTTTGTCTACTGTTTACAGTAGAGTCAACCTGGGAATCTTTCCAGACAGTGCAGATATGGCAAAAATGTCTGAAACACCCAAGAGTTCTTATTATACTCCCTACAACTACAGAAAAGCTAACATATTTTAAATCAGAGAAATGAATAGTAGAAGAAAGCAAAAGTAGCAATAAAATATATTAAAATGTGATCTGCTACTGATTGGTTTTATAACGGCATTTTGTATTTTTATATAGCTGCATTTGCATTAATCAAGTTCCTAGTTAAATGAAAATAAGCTATACTGGTTTTGTCTATTAAAAAAAAGAAGACAAAAAATTAATTCAATTTTATTTTAACTTTAGTAGCATTTGTAAAATGAAACACTAAGGGCCTGATATCCACTGCTGGACTGTAATTCTGCAGGTGCTGTTTTAAACCTACATGTCAGTGTAGTTATAGGTGATAGAAGTTTGGTACCTGCTGCATGTACAACCTGATGCTAAAATGTTGAATGCCAGCACTCAAAACACTGTTGAAAGAGAACTGGAAAGGCTGGGCTACTTTTAAACTCCTCCTTGCAACAGCTTCATTTTAAGACCGCAATTTTATTTCTTTTAAGATGAGGGAAGGAAATGTTTCCACTTCAATGTGCCCTGAATTTTAGTATGCTGAACTGTCTTTATCTCTGACATTATCCTGGTTGTAATTTCCAGTGAAGTTAATGAAGCTACAGATGATTTTGATACACTCTATGCACAATGTATGACTAAACNGGTATTCAGTATCATATGCCTATATTCTAGCCCTTATCCTTTCTGTCAAGTAAACTACAGAAATATTTCTAATTTAGTCTTCAAATTACAGAAGCAAAATAAATACAAAAAACCTTCCCCATTTAGACTCTTAATTCTAGACAACTTTCTTGCTCTGATCGTTAGGCATGACCAATTTAGAGAAAAAGACCCTCCTGTAGCTGCAAAGCATCCTCAAGTGTCTATTTAGAGTGGTCAAAAACTAGAAATAAATCTTCAATTAAGAATAATTTTGATCTTTAGAGACATTTCAGCACTTCGTTAATTTTGGAAATAAGATAATATTCTAAAACTAAGGGCAGAGTTAGTGGGGTGGAGAATATTTTACAAAGAATCTAGCAAGCACTTTAGCTTTGCATGTTTTCGAATTATATTTCCAATTAAAAATGCAGAGTGCTAAATCACATTACAAAGATAAATAGGAAAGTACAACTTCATTGTTGAAAACAATTTCCCTCCTATCAATCTGAGGATTCATGCATCAATATTGTAGATGAACTGTTAATTACAAAATCAATTAAAAAATTATTTCTAAAAACAGTCACGCGTCCTGGCTCTCAGGGGGGCAATTTGGGCAGAAGGTCTCATCTCACTAGGACCGCGCCAAATCACAAGTCGTCATCCACAAGTAAGCAAAAGCAATCTGGTTTTTCATTTTTCAGCGCGGCTGAGCCCAGCCTGAGATTGATCGTCACATATGGCCCCAGAAAACAAACTGTCAATACCTTGAATGCTGCAGAATTTGAACAAATAGCCGTCCGCCCATTCAAGCCACTCATTGCATCCCATTTAACAGATTTTATTGACAGTTTCCTTCTTGTAATTAAAGGGAAAACTACTGGCCAGCAACCAAGATAAAGTTCAAAGATAGGGTCAAAACAAAAGCAGATGGAGGGGCACGGTGTGACTGTCAATGGAACATAGCATCAGAGCATGTTATTGACACACAGGTATCTAATGATCGGCACGTCATTAAAGAGGGATCTATCGTGAACTTTATGCAAATGCTAAAAGGGACTTAAGACCACAATAAAGCATTAAGGAGACAGAAAAGGAAAAACAACAAAGCACAAACGATTTTTACTTATCTGACAGTATTCACTGCTTCAGCACTTTTAAATTCAAATGCGGGAAAAAAATTCTTTCTGAGATTTTTAACTCTTGCTGCAAAGGTAATAATTTTTGCAGAAGCACGCTCATAAATGCAGAGGATTCGTAAGGTAAGGTGTGGCCCTTGTGAGATTTAATAAGGATTTCCTCCCTCCTCCCACATCCTGAATTCACTCTATCAAATAAATCAGTAGCTGCCTTTAAAGAGAAAATATATAGCCTATTCTTCAGCATCCTTTCTTTTCTTTTAATTGCAATGATTAGGCCTGTCTGGATTATGGAACGGTTTTAGGAGAACAACATCTATATTCATTTGAAGGGATCCTTGCCTGTAAAATACTCTCCAAATGATAGAGCGGAATATTCTCCACTCCCTTAAGAACATATTCCCCAATTACTTTGAAACAGACAGTTGTTCTTAGTTTAAACTGCCTTGTTTGCTGGCTTTTAGCTAAAATCTGAATAGCGTTTTTCTTATTCTAAAACCACGTTTAAAACAAGCATGCAGAAAGTATTGTGGAAGGTAGGGGGGGAAAAAAAGTGATGCATTAAAAATGTAGCACCCGTCATGCCACTCTGCCAACCTGAATTAGCAAGTGCTATAGCTTTGAGGGTGACAAACTCTTCTTTCTCCAGCTTCATGCTCTTGTATTTCTTTACCAGCTGCAGTATGGCATTGTTAAGGTCAAGAAGGCCTGCCAATTTGGATTGGTCTTCATCCATAATATAATCTTCGGCATATACGAGCTCATCCTCAAAAGAAAGTGACCGGTATACAACACCGAGAATCAAAATCTCCATCCAAGCACTCTGCAGAAGGCTCATCTGGTCAGCTAGAGACAAAGTGGAGAATCCTGAAGAGGAAAAAGAAAAACAACAGGAAAATATTAAGCACATTTGGATTTATCAGATATCTGCTCCTCTTTTTTCTTTACTTTTACATACATAGTAATAAAACATGCATGTAATTCTATCATTCTCCCTTCTGCTTTTGTGCCTCTCCTCATCTTACTACAGGAAAGTGACTCCATACAAAATCAAATGTTTTCTAATCAAAAGCAAAGTTCTAAACAAGCTGGAATTTGCAGGCTCTCCCTGTAAGAATCGTATTAATTTGGGAGGTACTGCAGGGACAGTCTGCGATTTGTATCACGTCTTTGTTCTGAAACAGTTGTGCTCAGTTCTAAAAACCTGATGCTGTGAAACCTGCTGACTCTATTCATCACTACCAGAAACCAAGAAGGCTAATTCAAGAAAAAAACAACAACCCAACTCCTTTAAAAGGGGAGATTTGATGTTTTAACACAATTAACGTGATGATCAAAAAGAGAAAAAGTCTCTTTGAACTTTAACCTCAGGGGAAAGAGAAGGAACACCCACCTTTCTCAAAAAAGACACTAATCATTTCAGTAATGGCTTCTGCTTCTACTACACTTGTTGAAGTAACAGGGTGGCATATTGAAGTGCCAACCGAATAGCAGTGAGACCATCCTTCTTCTGAGGGCAACGAAAATTTTAATAAATGCCTCTTAATGAATTTAACTTTTGCTTTTTTCTTCCCCTCTCCCTGCTGTCTTTCCTAATAGGATCACTAAAGACAAGCATCTTTACTGTCTTTTCAGACTCTTGTTTACAGTACCTGTTAATTTATTATATCAAACTGCTAATATCCCAATCACATTAGGTGCTAGGAGACAATATGGGAGAGGAAGCGATTTTCCTGGCCTCTGGGTGAAATGCAGCAGTTTGCCAGTTGGCACCATCAACCACAAGTACTTAATAAAATCATCAAAGGGGATTAGTCAAGCTTTTCTTAAAGGGTCTTAAGACATGTCTGAGGCTTTCATTTAGTTGTTTATGGAGCTGCTTACATGTCCTTTGACAGGGTTCCTGCTGTAAGAACATTCTTTTTGTCATTCAATTACACTTAAATGCATTTTTCTGTTTTGAAAGTCAAGAGTTACAGTCAAGCAAGAATATATCATAAACTAGCAAATCTGCAAGGCATCTACTCCAAACAAGATTTTCTCTGTAAGCACTAAGCAGCAAAACTAATACAATAAAAAAGAAAAGCCCACATCCAAACCACCAGGCATCCATAAAAAATGAAACATAAAACTGGCTGCATGCTCTCTCTCCCTCATTTTTCTCCCCCTCCTTATTTGTTTTCATTTTCTCTTACTGTCTTTTGAGTCTTGTGTTAGAACTGTGGCTCTCTGCTTTCAAAAAAAAAAAACCACCACTAAAAACTGAGCCAACAACAATAGGAGACCCTTGAAGACATGACAATGGAAAACAACACATCTGTGATTAAAATAAATAAGAGGGAAATGGAGAAGAAATAATCATTTCAAAGGTTATAGGGAGGAATTCATGATTTCAATTAGCTTCAACATTTCTGTTCCTTCCCGTCTTTCAAGAACCAGTTTTTCTGCAGCAGCAGATGGACAGAGAATGTAGCCTGCAGCACCGTCCTGTGACAGCCCCATTCTCCCTCCCAGACACTGCTGTTAGTAAATAGATTTACACATTCTCCAATCTCCACACATCTTTCTGCCGAATAATTAAAAGCAGGATGATTAGTTTATTGAGTGGAAGGAGGAACTTTTTTATTGAGGTCCATCCACGATTTTATCAGGGCCAGCACTTTTACGGTTGTCATGAGGGTGCAGGCATCCAATTTTTCTTATCTGCCTGATTAATACAAACGCTGTTTCAGGACGCATTAATTAACAGATACAAATCTACGTTCTCATGGAAGGATCAATACAGAGAAGAAAAGAGGCATCAATGTGAATTTAGTGCTGATGATGGAGAAGGCACTCTATTGACATTTACGTGCATAGAAACTTTAAAGTTGCAGTGGAGCCCTTTTGTCCCTGTGATTTACAAATTAACAATTTTTCAGGTATAACAATGTTTCACACACTTCTGCGGGTTTAATTAAGCAAAAAGCAATAAAATCAGTTTTGATTAAAAAAGTTTAACCAGCAATTTCTTCTCTGTATTTGGGGTTTTTTCCTGAAAACTCTCCAATTTCCTTTTTTTTATTTGCTTACCTATTTTAGTACAGGGTTTTTGGCACTGGTTTTATTTTTCTTTTTAATAAATAATACTATGTTTCAATAACATTTATTGTGTGCCACAGTCAAAGAAAATTACATTTGCCCTGTGAGGGGGAAAAATGGGATGTTGCCTATAATTTATTGTACTGCACTCTTGAAAAATCTGCATTCTAGAGTAGTAAATATACCAGTTGTTTTTATATGACACATAAAAAATCAAAAGAAATTTTTTACATTATAGGAAAACTGGCAAATACAAACCACGCTGTTCCACTCTTCAGCAATAAATCAAATCAACATGACTATTTTCTTCCTGATCGAAGTAACTTTCCCTTGAAAGCCTGTTCAGTGAAAGCATGTTTTAACTTTTAAAGGCATCCCTCGTGGGAACATAAAGCTGCATCGAGTTGTAATTAATCTGTTTTTGTTTTGATTTTTCAGAAAATGTGAAAGCATCCACCATGCCTCTTGTATCACAGCAGTGCCCTTTCAATACTCGTTCAACAAGTCACAGTTAAAAGAATAGGTTACACAGGTGTATATATTTATATACAGAATAGATTACACAGGCACCCGTATATGTATTATATAGATAGATTTATTTTTAATTGTTTGGAGGAGGTTTACTTACTTCATGCCAAACTCTGAGTCTGCAAGATTTTGCTATGTGAAGCCCCCAGGTCAAGCACATTCTCTGACAAGTGGACATTTTCTATATTGAACTGCAGCTATTCTTTAAAAAGTCTCCAAATTGGACAAGATACACTTCTATCTTTCTGAACCAGATTTAGCCTCTCCAGTCACACCTCTAAGCTCTTTCCAAAGCACCACTAGATGCTGCACAATGGTATGGTTTTGGACTTTGTTGTGCTTTGTGTTGGTCCTTAGCACATAAGAGTCTTGCAGGTCACCGCTTTAAATGTAGAACTGTGTAATAGCTTTTTAAAATACAATGTTGTGTACCTTTTTCCCCCTTAGCACGTACCATATTGGTGACAACTTTGATCTCTCTCCATCTTCCTTCCCCAAGTCAATGCCATTTAATGTATCTCAGGCATTTGCTCGCAGAGTGACTCTGTACCTTGACCTGCAGTTAAACAGCATGTTTATCTGCGATACAGCGCACTCCAAATAAACCAGATGACAGTCTGCAATAACGTCACTTGGAAGGATTGAAAGGCTTCTCAAGAGTCAGGTACCCCTGAGGTAAGAAGCTTGAAGGAAGCATGTTTTGTGCCAACCCTCCTGCCATCTTCTGCTAGACGCTCTTGTGCTTGACAATGATGCCATGGGCACTTGTCAAGATTTTCTTTTTCTTTTTGCCTAGCAAACTGATGCACTTTGCAGTCAACTTACAAAAAAGGCTAAGCATTTGAAAGTGTGAAGGGCAAAAAATATCTGACGGCTAGTCTTCAAAAATACACTTTCATTTCAGAAAGCATAAATGTTTATTTCCTGAGCTGAGTGTTGACAGAAATAGGCTGCAGCGCAGGCATATGAATTTAACCCCTGGTAGGCATTCTTTTCAGTGAGGTTTTTATGTGGCTGAGTGCAAGCATTGTAAATCTACAGCGTGTCTCGTACTATCACTTAACAATAGCACTGATTTGCTGGTTACAGATTTTCTTCCTTTTTTTCCTTTCTTTCTCCTCCTTTCAGGGACTGTAGGGTTCCTTCTGCTAAAAATAGATACTTTTCTACAAACAAGTGTATTGCACTCAAATTGTAATTATGCTGTAATGACTCACTGAGACAACTGAGTGTGGATT
Organism: Grallaria varia; assembly: GCA_013396735.1. Lineage (NCBI taxonomy): Eukaryota > Metazoa > Chordata > Aves > Passeriformes > Formicariidae > Grallaria > Grallaria varia. The sequence goes on along the minus strand of VWZG01011923.1, from coordinate 1,461,836 downwards.
GAGAAAAGGTTGATTGAGCAACAGAACACATGCTTGGGTTTTTTTGCCTTTTGCATACCAGTAAACCCAAAACTCAAAGGAAGCAGCAGTAAATACGTAAAAAGGTCTCAGCATTTTTATTATAGGAACAAGGGGTCTCGAGCTGACTGCACTCTGCAGTGCTCAGCACTCCAAGCCAGCTCCAAGCACAGTTCACAGCCTCTTCAACAGGGCTGTTTAAACCACTGATCTTTTCAAATATCAGCACATGCACCACTTGCTCTCTATTTCACATTGCACACAGCTCCATGCTAAGCAGGGTAAATCTTTTATATTCCTGAAGACCCTTTCCTCTACTTCATTAAGATGGACTTCATGGACACTAACTCACTAGGGGCCAGAGTGAAGCAGCTGCAGATGGTCAAGTGCCAAAGTAAGATCTGTGCCTTGCACACAGCACTTCGAGAACTATTGGCCAAAAAAAAAAAGACAGTGGCTTATCCCTACCATTATTTTCATCCCTAAACATTTGATCCAATGCATCAATCAGGCTACTCAGACTCAAATCCTAGAGTAATTCACTTTGCAGAGAATGAACTTCCCTTCCTCTCTGATACGTGTTTAGAAAGCCAAATATTTGATCAAACTAGGTATGAAATTGCTGGCAAATGTGGGAGTTGCTTGCCTTTTCTGATAATCACCTCCCATTTATTTTACGTGTTGTTTGTGTGATTGTTAGCTTTATGAGTAAAATATTCCTCTTGCTTGCCCTGGTTTGTACTTCAAATATCTTCATTTACATATTTTATAATCAAAGCTGCGCTTGAAAATGACATGTTCAGTAGCATGTTGCAGATTCAATATATTTACACAGCTGAAATATCAGAGTTGGATTTTTAAATTATTTACACTTAATTTTGATAGATTAACTTCTTTCTAAATGTTTTATGGGTACTGATGTTTCCAGCACAGGTTTTTCTATTTCAAAAGTGATGTATAGCAACTCTTGTCAAATGAACAAACTGATACTGTAAATCCATTTAAAAAAACAACTTTTATACCGGATCACTCTTATTTAGAGTGCATGGTCTCATGGTCAAATGACAAACAGCGGGCCATAGGCTGTACTGAAAATGAATGTAAAGAAACCCCACTTCAAGACGAGACTTAGGTCCAAAGCACTCTCGGATGTACAGCTGTCACTCTGCCCTCCTCGCCCTTCCTGGCACATACTCAGCACTTGCTTGGATCCATCCAGCAAGTTCAGCTGCCTTCCAGGGATGTAAACAAAGGCCAGGGAGATTTCAACAGTGAAATTTCTGCTAGGGCTATGTAATGTTTTCTAGACATGATCATAGTGTTTGCTCAAGGAAACCTTCATAGCCTGACTGCCCTTAACTATTACTCTCTCAAAAATCCAAGGAAGAGGATGGCACGACTCATTTTTTTAGGCTATATCCAGAGCTGAATCTCCCATACGGATCTGAATTAAGAGATCCTTTATATTATATTAATTCAAGAAAAAATGGATTTAATTGCATTTCAAAGTACTGTAGAGTCTAAAAATAAGTATCAAGACCCACAAGCATTTCAGTGGTTTTGAAAACCGTTAAACAGAAGGAGAGTGCTCTCACTAATCACCAGACATATTTTCCAGATTATGGATGAAATTTCATGAAAGCTGGAACAGAAGCAAGTACAACTCATTATGCCAGGGGAAATCCATTATTTCAGTTTTTTCTTTTCCTTTTTTTTTTTTTTTTTTTTTTAAATAGCCCTCTGCTTATGGAGCCCCTGGTCTAAGGCTAATAATTGCACATGATGCCGTAACAAGCTGAAATTTAAGTACGACTGAGAATTTTCACATGAGAGGTGTCAGCTCACGAAACAAAAAAAAAAACACAGGTATTCGCCCAGGCTTGAAAAATCACAAAACGAGCTCCAAAGCCCAAACTACAAATGACCAAAAATATAACCAAAGGCTCAGCTTATGCTGTTTGCTGGATGCAGCTTGCAAGCTCCTTAGAACCAAAGTGCTGCAGCCAAAGTTACGTTTTGAAATGAATTCCACCCAGTAACTTCAGCGCGGTGAACCCACCGCCTTTCCGGCGCGATGCTTGGCCGTGGGGCATCTCCTCCTGCCACTCCAGCAGCAGAGCGCTGCAAGGGCAGCGCCGGGGCTCTGCTGTGAGCGGGGCCACGAGTCGCCACTGCCATCTGTTAGCCGTGCAGCCGTGGGAGCGCGGCCATCACGCTGCACACACAGAGGTGCCCGCCAACCGCTCCGGCTTGAATTAAATAAAAATATATATATATTAAAAAAAAAAAAAGCAAAATGCACCTGGGCAGCGCTGGATGTTTTTGGCCAAGCCTGTGCGCTTTCTCGGGTTTTATTTGTGTTTGTACTCCTAACTCTTGCTGTCCAAGTTCTTATAAAATATACATTTTTTAAAATTTATTTTATAACACAGAAAAATGCCTACGATGATCACTTTTTCACTAACACCTACCAGTAAGAGGGGAAATGCCACACAGAGCTCCAAGAAACCCGGGGCTGTTATCACAACGCCACTTTCATCTCACTGAAACAACAGCGGAGAGATGGCACGGCAATAAAAATGCATTCACACTGCACGTCCCTCTCAATCCATTACGAACAATGGACTCTCGCTAAGCAAATATTCGCTTGTCAGAAGTATTTGCAACACTGGATTCATTCAGCAGGACTAAGTAAGTGAAGTTCACAGCAATTTAAAAGCAGCAAATTAGACATTTACAAACAGTGAAGATGCTGCTTGTCTAGCGTGACCTTTCACTCAAGCTATACGAAAAGGTGTTAATGTAATTTAAATACCAGCAAGAAATACTTCTGGTGTGCCTTTTACCCTGTGAAACCTTACATGATAACACTAAACAGGAGCAATTTAATCGTTCCATTTCTTCCCAGGGTTAGAGGCACGTAGTCACATATAGCTCACTGTAGTTCAAACTGATTTCAGTACCTAAATCAGACACACCCCTCTCTAACCGCCGAATTGTTTTTAGGCAGCTACTTTTAAATTTCTTACTTCTAGTTACAGCACAAATTCTTGTGAGCTGCTTCTTTGGCATTAGTAATGGAAAGGAGCTGGAAAATGTGCCTCATTAAGGATGTCTCTCTGGCTTCACATAAGGAGGTGCTAATACTTTTCAGCGAAAACACTAAAGATTTCAAAACCCAGTGAGTCACCCTTGCTTCAGGACAGATTTGGTTAAGACCTCCATGCATGGAGTACTTTATAATGGCATGTTTGGAAACGTATGGTTTGAAATATGGTGCTCTTTATTTCCATTAATTTTCATTTCACACCTTATTATTTCAGTATCCACTCAGAAAAAAAGAAAAATAATAAGACAATAAATTTAAACAGATTAGTACTTGATTTTCCTTTTGGGCTGACTTTACCACTGAAACTTCCACAATTTTAAACAGCTCTACCACAAACTCATGCCAACCTTCCATTAAAAAGATGCCAGGCCAAACACTTGTATTTTGCTTTATCTCCAGATGCTCTGAGAACAGAGGAAGACCTGATAAGTAGGAAACTGCCTTCCCCCCTCTTTTTTTCCTCTGTGTAAGGCAGTTAGCACTCCTGGTTCATTACCTTCTCTGAGGTGAGGTCTGGAATTCTAAGATATGGACAATGAAAAAAAAAGTTTTAAAATTCAGACTAGCATTGCAATAAGGCCCAATGAAGCTGTAAGTCTCCTTAAGGTCAGCAGTATGAACTCACAGATTCCTGAGGGTGATCTTTTTAATGCACGACATATGTGATCTGATCTGCTTCTTTAAAGTTAACTCTTGCAGTTCTTTAAAATTTAACCTTCGAACATAGTTTGGCTAGACGATGGGATTTTTTTTTGTTCTCTTATTGAAGATAGCGGAGGCAGATGTCGTGACATGGTGTGCTCTGAAAATCACAGGAGAAAATGGAGCAGGATTGGATTTATGACCCTGACTGTTTTCTCTCAGTGAGTCTATTTATAAAAATCACCCATTGTATTTTCAACATTAATACTGATTTCACCCAAATTTCCCTTCAGTCTGTTGTGGATGTACATATTTGAGTGTGATTACAATAAAGCCAGAAAAGAGGCTGAAAAAAAATTAAACCTACATTCTGTAGGTTTAGTTATTAGTCATTAGTAAAGTGAATGTAGACAGAAACCAAAGAGTATCGTGAGTATGGCTGGATCTCTCTCAAACCCCAGCTGAGAAAATGGTAATGTAGTTCAGCTTAAAAATAGTCAGCATAGTATCTGCATATCCTTGCGTATGGTGTGCCTTACCTAGATCCTTCAAAGAGCTCAGCCACCAGAATGGGAAGTACAATCACACCCAATTTAGCAGAAAGCATCCATCCCTCTTGATTTCTTTTTAATTTTTAGTCAACCAAAACAAATTCTAAAAAATAGCATGAACTTGACAGAGGAACCTTGCTAAACTAATAACAACAATCAACATTCATTCAGGTTCACTTCAACTGCTGTACACATCAGCCTCCCAACAGTGGCGTGCACTAACTGGGAATATGCACAAATGTGGAGTTCACGCTTCTCCAGCATGTTAATCTTCAACACCAAGTTTGCCGGATTACAAAATCCCACTAGTTTGTTTGGGTTTTTTTCACAGACAGGAGAGATTCCTTGTACATTTAATACGTACTGCCTTTTATTTACAACCTCTATGGGTCTGCTTTGGGAGCACTTTTCCTCAGAGTGCTGGGTCACTGCTGTTTGCCTTCTGCTTCCCTGGGGAAGCCACCAGTCATTTCCTCACTGAAAGCTGTGGCGATCCCTGCTCCCTCCACCTTTCCATCAGGCAAAGTCAGGTTTCCAGGAATTCCCCAATCATGTTAATCATATGAATCCAGTACAGGAATGTATTAGCATACAGAGACAACCATGCCTACGATCCAATCAATGCATCTGTGTTAACCCTGTATGTGCTGAGCTGGCTAAAATCTCTCTCCATTGCCAAACCAGAAACTTTCCGTTGCAAAATTCTGGGTAAACATCCCCTCTTACCCTCCAGAAGGAAAATGACAGTTCAAACCTCTCTCCTACATCTTCTTCCCAATTTTTAAAACTTTGCTGTTGGTTAGTTTATTTTCTTAATGTGCTGCAGATGCCAAAAAGTTCAAATGATGTTTACACTCTCCCTGGTTTGGGGAAAGAGAGCCGCACATGTTCTCCGACATGAATGTGAAATTTCTAGTTTACCTAGTTGAGTGTGTTTGTACCATTAAGATCATCTCTGGAGGCTGTGTCTTAAGTCTACAACAGTCCACACGAAGGGAAAAAAAAAAAAAGGAGAGAAAAAAGAAAGGGAAAAAAAAGGAAGCTGCCTGATTCTAATACACCTAATTAGCCATCGGCAGACTCTTAATTGCATACATTAGGATGATTCCATAGTGGAGATTAATTCTAAATATACCCAAGCAGCTGGTTAAGATGCCATGGATTACAGTGTGGACTGTACTTTTCCACTTAATTAGATATCAAAATTAAGCAGCAACAAGCATTTTGACATAACGGGGATCAAGCCGCCGCTTGGCATCCCAGAGCTGCACTAAAGTGACCGCTAAACAGAGCCGCACAGATGGAGAGATATTAAATGCCGCACTGGAAAGTAATTTCAAATAATAAAATATCAATATTTACATTTTAATTACCCCTACTGAGAGCCGCTCTGTCATTTTCACTATTGCCGACGCAGCAAGGGGTAGTGGAATGACATTGCGGCTCTGACTGCAATGACTATTTTGTTTCCATTAAAGAATGACAAGTGTTTTAGAGGCAGTGACACCCAGTGTGTGAACAAGAATGACAGCAGATCAGAAAATTCCTATTAAGGGAATAAATGACTCAACAAGAGAATTTACTTTAAGCAGCCGGCTCCTCCTTGAAAACACATTATCCTTTCTAAATTTTCCGCAGGAAGTTTATTATTAAAGGTGCCTTGGAGAAACCTCAGCTTCTCATCAAATATTTAGAATGGTGGGACCATGCATGATGACTGGTCAATTTAAAAACAATAATATTTAGTGCTTATCCTCTCTAAGAGTTATATTGAGAATTTGTATGAATGAAAATAGTTTTGAGGGAGGGGGAAAGGCACATGGTGAAAAGGAGATTCCTTCCCATAGGACCTGAAGTTTTGATGGTGCATAGAGAACACCAGGGTTATTATTGCTGTCTTTTCTTCAGCAGTTTTACTGCCATTGGCACAGTGAGCATTCCACATCCCACCTGGCTTACAATTTGCTGGCCTTCAGAATCGTACCCAGTTGATCACAACAAGTAATACACATATGCACAGGTTCAGGCCTCTTGTTTCTCCCCGCGTATTCCTTGCACATATATAAACACTTTTTCTTTCTGTATGTACATCAGAGATCTGTGAGGCACCTTTGCAGCACCTTAGGAATCTAATTACTTCTGATCAGGTCTGAGGTCAGTCTCATGGAAAATATTATATTACATCTGACATGCTGCATTTACAAAGATGAAAAGGAAGGAAGAAAAGTATCAAAACAGCAAAGGAAAAAAAGTCTTCCTTGGGGATGTCTGTCAAACTGCAGAGGTCTTCAAAGAATTTCAATGGCCTCAGACACGGGAAAGTGGGTAAGAGTAAATCCTTGGTCAGTACACCCAATGCGCAGCTAAGTGACCCTCCTCCCAAGTCACGGCATGCATTTATTTAATAATGTGCAGAGCTCAACTTCTATAAATGTGACAAATGGCTAGAATGGAAAGCAGGGGAAAAAAAGGCATGAGGAATTTTACGGAACAGAAAAGGAACAGCTTTATGGCAGTGACTATTGCAGGAATTTTAGACCCAGTTTAGACATTAAGAATTAGCAGTCAAGTACAAAAATGTTAGCTGCTTAACTAGTTGATCTTCTTTTGATTTTCTTCTCTTTTTTCTTCCCTTCTTTCTCTCTCTCTTTTTTTTTTTTTTTTTAAGTACCCAGGAAGTACTTCTTAAGCATCCCTAATGCTTTCAGGACAAGACACTTCCCCATTTCTCAGCCACTAGCACCTTTTAATTTCTGAAAGAGCCACGGTTGAAAATCTTAATTAATTGTTCCATACTGCTTCAGGATCATTATGCAATGTAATAAAGGCCGTGTAATTATGAAATTTTACAGCCATTACCAAGGCTGATGGCTCGTATTTCATCCTCAGCTGGACCCAATGGCTTTTAGCCACTCAGCTCCCCTTTGATGAACTACAGACAGATCTATCAGGCCCAAACAATATCCAGGCAAGGCAGCTATAATAGCTACCTACAGATGAAGCCATAGATAAAGATAAACTATAAATCTACACACAAATGCAGGCACATTGCCTCAGGATGACAGAGGGGAGAGGATGAGACACTTGGGAAAGCTGGCGGCTTGCAGAAAGGCAACCTTCTCTGCCTGTCTCTTTTATTCAGTTTGGAATTTGTTTGGTTTCTTAAAGATGTAAAACCACTTCATACTTGCTCCTCCCAAATTATAAATTTTTTAAGGGCTACAGATTTTTATATGGAAGGAAAGGGGTCACTTTATTCATCTATGAAATTTGACAAGGGGGATTCATATGGACAAATCAACTCATCCTCCAAATGAAGAATCCTAGTCAACAAGTTTGCAAATCATATTCTTAAAAGTGAATCCAGGTCACTTGCTTCCGAGACTGAAAAAAGCAAAACATGCCTGATTTGTAAATGCATTCCCGTGAGCAGATGCACAGAGGTGAAGTCAGATGATAGGCTTTCACTGGAGGCAGCACCAGAGATGCAATTTCATGCAACGTTGTCCGACATTATTTTATTTTCAGTCTGAACATGAAAATACTCCTAAAAATTCAGTGCAAGTTAAAGAAACAAGGGTATTCTATGTGCTCTTGGTACCTGTAATGCTAGAATGTAGCTCATGGAGGTGACCTCCATCAATGCCCTCTTTAATTTAAGACAGGAGCCTTCCGAGTATGCATTGTTAGTCCCTCCAGAGTGAGACAAGGCTGACTAAATGATCTCGAGGTGAGAAAAAGAAATGCAGAGCTGCAGTCCCCTCGCCAATTCTGGAAGAGTCCAGGGAAGGGTGTGAAAACATTAGCTTGAAAACTGCATCTATTGGTAGCCCGTCCAGCAGCCCATGGTTTGTTGTGAAGCACATGTCATGGTCATGGCTGAGGCTAAAAGCACTTCAGAAAGCAAGAAAAGTTAAAATATTCACAGTACCCTCTGATTTCCAACAGAACAGAAGGCCTCATCCCTTTCCAAAGAAAACAGAACAGATTTAGAGGAGGTTCAGTGGAAGTAAAGCAGAACAACATACCTAAGAACACTCGTATGAAAAGACTCAGAAAGCAGGAATTGTCTTCCTCAAGATAGCGATTTATTTAGAGAAAACAGAAGAGGTCTATATAAATTGGTATCAAAAGTAGGTCTAAAGATTTTTATTCTGTCTCATAACACAGACCAAACACCATTACAGTAAAACGCAGGAAATTCAAAATGGAAGGAAGAAGAGAAACTCTTCATCCACAGTGTAGCTGGACTGGAGAAGGGATGTCACTGAAGCCAAGAACTCAAAAGAGGGAGCTGATGCTTACATGGACAGCCAGAATAGCTCCAAGTATAATATTCTAAATCCAAATTAAAAGGACAAGGATTTTTTTCTTCCTTATTTTATCTATTCTCTAATCATAAGGAATTAGAAAAAGTTTTCCAGCGGCTTCTGCCTACTATGGGTTTGAGTCTCCCCTCCTGAGGCTGATCACTGCTGAAAACAGCAGAGGATATGTTGATGACGTACAGCATTCAATTCCTCGTTTCCCAAAAACTGAAGCCTCAGAATTTGGGCTGCCTTTCTTTGAGGTGTTTGGAACCTACTCCTACAACCGGAGTTCAGAACAGAAGAGCTTATAGAAACGTGCCCCTGGCAAAGAATTTCAAAATCGCAGCAACTGAGCTCTCACTCTACTGCTACTGTAGAAAGACAAAAATAATGGATATGGAAGATCCATGGTGTTATCACAGCCATGAAAGCAGACAGGTATATATATTTACGTGTGTTTGCATAAGCCTGTGTATGCATGCATTTGTACTACGCAAACCCAGGGTATTCTAAAAGCTACCAAAATGAATAAAGATCACCTGCTCATTAACTCGTATTCCTTGCTTATTAAATATGTTCTTTTTGTAATAAAAAAAACTACCTTGCTGAAGGACAAAATAATAATGTAATCACACAAGTCAGATCAGAGAAGTATTTTCTGAAACAAGGAACAGAGTCACAAAGGCGCACTGGTCAACAAAGCTGCAACTGAAGACAGGCATGGGAATGTGTGATTCAGATTCCTCCAGTCTAATGCTGAGGATGCTTGATATATAGTCCTCTAAGGACAAGTATCTGCTCCTAATATGCTTTGTTGAAACTGCACGTATGGCAGGTATTCACTATGCATGGTGTGAATTGATCTGTTCTTTGTAGCGCATGTGGAAGCATCACAAACGTTCCTAATGGAGAAAAGAATCCAGTCAAAGCCACATATGTGCACATACAGTACATTAGAACATCAACATACTACATTACACAGACACTGCTACACTCCTGAACAGGACTTTAAAGTGCCTTCTTATGTTCTAGTAAGTTATTGGAATTAAGTGAAGACCTCAGCTAAAGCACGAACTATGAAAATTGAGAAGACTGGATGTAGACAAAGAAGATGGCTGATTTTTTTACCTTTTTTACTTCTCATCCAGTTGACTCATTCAGCCAAACTAGCGCCAACCTCACGGATAAGCACTGTAGCTTTACCTCTTTTTATGCTCCCAATCACTCATATCACTAGAGTAAAACACAACTACAAATATACTCAGACGAAGTATTTTTCAGAGCAAAAACTTTAAGTAAGAAGTAAATGCAAAGATGCTATTTCTGTTTCTGTCAGGGACAATAATACAAGTTTGCTACATCGATTTAATAAAAATAATGATGTTAATGTGAGAAAACACATAAATACAATCTGCAATTTTATTCTGCAAAAGAAATGCATGAAGTTTTACTCTCTTTGGTAAATGTGTAATCTGTCAGAGAATGCATATCAGTATTCCACAATTTAGGATTACTGCAATGATTTTAATAAAGTGCAGCAAAGAATTATGTGCTCGTCAGAAAGTTAATTTGTAGTTTAGTGCAAACTACCTTGAAACAGAGCTGGTTGAGGCATAGTGAGATAAAGTTTATTTTTGCCAAATATGGATTACTGCAAAGGAAAAGGGAATTAGCACTACATATTTCATGAAAGACCTTCTTTTCAATATTGGGCTTAAATAATTTTCCTTCTTCAAGTGGTGTTTTTTTTTAATAAACAGCTACATGCATCTTACATACGAGTACAGTGTTTTTAAGAAACCTGTTTTAGAGAACACAGAGAGGTTTTGCTAAGTCTCAAAAAAAACACCCAAATGCAGTAAGACAATACTTGGACACAGCAAAAGATATTAGCTTACATACGGATAAAAAAATGGAATGGAAATAGAGGTATAATTGTATGTTTTCTCTTTCAATATTCACCAAAGGGGCATGAATCTTAGCTGCTATAATGCATGCCATGCTTTACCCTGATTTTCTACACTTGGTATTCCCTAGCTGAATTGTTTCTGAAGTCTATGGTGATTTTTTTCCACAGCAAATCAGCAGTTTTTCAAGAGGTCTCTGTGCAACCCAGGAGTATGACATTTACTAATGTGTTGAGATTCAGGGATTCTCCTTTGTAGAAGCCAACACTAATAAGAAAGATATGGTTCAGTGTCCTGGGTATTCTTCCCAGTTTTATTAATTAGATGGAAAGCTTCTCCCTCTGGAATACTGCAAGGTATTTATTAACACTTCAGCCCACAAACTAGAGTAAATTTACAGTAGTGGAGGTAATTGTTACATACATCGGCCCTTGTTATCAACTTGGCAGGGATAGGCAAAAAAACCCTAGAGGTTTAGATTATGATCTTTTTCATGATATTTTAATTGTGCTTCTTAATCTGCTAAATTAAAAACTATAGTACAATCTTATTCAGATCACTGACAAAAAAGATCATATCAATTTGCAACAAAATGTATGAATGCTCCTATCTCTTTTAATTATACAAAGAATTTAACAGTCATATTCAATGTGGCACAGAGTGACAAAGATACAAACTCACTCTTTTACCACTGTGCCATCTTATCCCTCAGCACCTTCACATTTTATTTCAACTCTCCCATCTTTTAATGCACAGATACCCTTCCCCAGATGATCTTTAATATCACCAACCTCCTTCTCTTCCTTCATGTTCAATGAGACTACGTCTCAGCAAACTAATGATTGTTGATGACCAGGCAGGCACTCAATAATATCTCAGCTGCTGAAGAGCTTTACAAAGAAGAGTTAGGTATGCTCAGTGATACTTTGTGTGACCAGTTTTCTCTCACCATTGCTTTCAGCCTTCCTTTTCTTCCCATTCTTCTGCTATCAGACCATCTTATTCCTTCGAGGCACCAGTAGGTCAACTTCAAATGCCACCAGCAATGCCCTCTCCTGCACACTAACTTACCTCCATTTTTTTTTCACCATGCAGGTCTTGGTGCTCTGGAAAGCTTAGAGTTGGGCTTTATTTTGCATTCCTTACCCTAAGTTCTGCATTCCTGCAACCACAACGTGTTGGGTTGATGCCTCTTTATGGTGACCAGACACTCACTATGGATTCCCTTATGGATGTTACGTGCTCTGTCTCAGTGATCTGAGAAGGAAAGATGCGTGAATTTCATCTGTTCTGCCAAAACATTATGTTTGCTGGGCTCTCAGGCAATGCTGGGCATCAAGGCCAAATTAACACCGAATCAGGTAGGGCAAGAACAGCCATGAGAGATGGCTCCAAAAGCTCTTTTGTAGCAGTTTACTGCTGCTGTGATTGGCTTTGTTATAGAACTCTGGTTAAAACATTCTCACTATGTATTTATATTTTCATTCCTTCAGGATCAAAGTAACAATTAGACTGACAATGGAGCCCCATTTAGCAGTCCTACTGCACAGGGCACACCTCTTTTAGAGCTGGCACTCCCCAAATACACCCCTGTAACTTACGAACATCAGCAGTTTTCAGGACTGAATCACAGATGATGTCAGAGGCGTGAGCTACATTTATACAGGAAGAATTTGGTCTCCCAAAACTACCAATTACTTTCTCTGTGATTCTGCTGGTGTCACAAAATCCCTCTCTGTCTCAGACTTTCTGTGCAAGCTGCAGATACAAGGCCTATAGAGTTATTAATTCACAGGGCTGCTATGCTATTTTATTCATTTAATGTTTGAAAATAATAACAAATACTTTTATCAAAAAAGGTCTACAAAGTATATTCAACATTTTTGAAAAGTATATGGAATGGATGAAGGGCTAAAATGTTTAGAAAAGAATGGATAAGGCCCAGGTCCATAGTACATGAAAGAAACAAATCAGTGATGCATTGTGCTCACATATTTCAGTCCTAATCATATTTAATGTTTTACATCTATAGCTCTCAAAGGGCTCCAAAATTGGAGGTATGAATAGAGGTTTCACCATAAGGAAGTTACATCATTTGCCCAAGGTCATATGGTAACTCAGTGTCAGAGTCAAGAAAGGGACTTATCCTTCAGCTTCTACTGTTGGGGTGTCTCTATGGATTACGGCAGATCTTTATGTCTGGCCTGAACTAAATCCTTCTGCGGGCCAGTTGAAAGTGTCCTGATGACATCAACAGATGCTGAATCAAGCCCATATAATGAAAGAGGTTCATGGTTTCTCATACTCTGCCCACCAGCCAATCATGAGAAATAGAACAAAAGAACATGAAGTGTTGAAGTTGAGCAGTACAAGTAGGAGTTGGAGATGGCTTCAACTAAGGTGACCGTTATTCCCCCATGTATTTTACAGATGCAGGACTGTGCCCACAAAATGAATGTGTTTGCCATTGCATTAAGACGAACGTTAAGTAAAACAATGACCTTAACCACATGGTGCTGACTTTATAACACTGAGTAAGAGGGTCAAGTGCACCGGTGCTATAAAACTGTAAACAGACATTGATATTATACCGTATGTATGAAAATGCATAAAATACATTTAATTAACTCGAGGCTGTGATACAAACTGACAATTCTAAACAGAAATTTCAAAGCTAAGCCTGACACCTTTCGAGTCATTTTGCTCTCTCAGGAAAATACACATTTAGGCCAGATTTCTATACATTTGTATGGGATTTTTTAATATTTGAAAAACACATATTATTTACCCAACTGCCTGGAATGTCTATTGGAGAAACATGCATTTATTTTTAAAAGAAATCCATATATTATTTACTCCGTGGGTGAGAATGACTTCAAAAAACCGTTCTGGTCCATCAAATAAATACATATTTATAAATGGTTTTTAAAATGCATATTATTTACCCAATGGGCTGTAATGGCTCTGCTAGTGCCATTACAAGTAAATATGTTATTAGCCACATAACAAAAAATCTCCACAAAATTTCTCTAAAAATCATTAAATTTCCATGTGTCAATGTACTATACCTATTCTATTGTTATTATTTCATCTTTAAACAGCAAAGGTGATTACCCTATGCTAATGACTAAGGCTTTGCTGTATTTTAAAGCCCTGATAGCTCTGCAGCTATACAAAACATGAAGTCAAAAATCCTCATTTCTTTCTTTTAAAATTAGTGTTTTGTAATTCTCGTTGTGCAGTCAGTGCACCTGGCCTGAATGTTTCTGCCAGCCCCACAGAAGACGACTAGACCCTGCATAAAGCCCGGCTCCATTCTCTGCAGCCGGGATAACTGAGCACTCCTGTCAGTGGGCAACGGAGAGCACGTGCTACCGTGCTGGGCTGTTCTCACACAAGCTCTCTCACACACTGGTAGCCAATGCACCTGCACCACTGCTGGACCATCTTGGCGAAGGCCTGCCAATCTTGGACAGTGCCAAACTTGACTTATTTATTTATCTTCACACAAGTTATTTTCTGCAGCGCACTGAAGATTCTAAAAAATCCCTTTTTCTTGTGAGAGTGAGGGAGAGATATGAGGCATGCAGCTCCAGGGACAAAATCTACTTTATTACACAGTCCTGTATGAGTTTCTATTGGAGAGGATATGACTTAATAGAAGTAGTCACCTCAAATGTATTGGAATTAACATTAAGAACAAGAATTGCTAGGCCTTGGCTAAGAAAATAGAGGCACACTTTCAAACAGGAGTGAACAGTGTCATTTTTAGTAGAGCATGTGTGTATGCGCTGGATGAGTGTCATATATTAAGATGTAAATTTTCTTCTCTGAGCTGAATACCAGGTGATTAATTCTGGTAGCATAGTGATCAATTGGTACAGGTGCTGCACCTGAGTAATGTTTGTTTCTGTACACATTGGTAACAGAGGTACAGCACTAACACAGGTGTCACTTGCAGAGCTCTGCAACATCTCTCATTTCCTGAAAACACTGACACTGGCACTTAGGCTGTATGTAGTTCTGCCAATTTTTTCAATTAGACCCACTATTGATTTGATGAAAAAGCAAATTAAACATACCATGGTAGTATGTAAAATGGTTAGACAGAACATAAGGTTCTGGTGCTGAGCTTCTTAAGTACATGGCCTCTGTGTGCAACTTTTACTTACCCAAGTCTCTGGAGGTCACAACAATGGGAGACTTTTGCAGGAGACCTTGGCAGCATCAGTCTAGCAACTGAGATACGAAACAACCAGGAACATCTTAATGCAAAGTGCCAGGAAGCTCCAACTTTGTTAGGACAAGAGCTAAAATTACTCAGTTGCTTCATTTAAATCTGGAATAAACCTCTTGTTTTCACAAAGCTGCTAGAGACTGACACAAGTTTGAGAATAAAAAAAAAGACACATAATACCACCTCTTGTTTCAAAATGGCAAGAACATATATTTGTTAATTAATGGTACATTTTAAGTTGTTTAAATCTCTGGCATGTGGAATCAATACTGTGTGCAACACTATTTTTTCGCAATTTCCCCTCATCAAAGAACAAGAGTTTCGATACCAAGAATGAGTAACACGCAGTGTCTGTCCAGGAGCTTCCATGTTAATGTTTGCACAACTACTCTCCCCAGCCTTGCCTCCTTAACAGGAGCTCAGCACGATGGGGAACTCAAAGCAAGTAAGTCCGTGTGCTCACAAGCAAGCCTCTTGCCTGATTTCCACTTAATTCATTTACCAAACCGCTACTGTGAAAAATGTTTTCTCCCAGAAGGGGCTAAAGGATCTCTCCATGAGTCACTCCCAAGCACCTGAGGTTCAGCTTCCCAAAGCAAGTTAGCTGAAACAACACAACTGACAGGATGCTACAGCAGCACGTCCACCCAGGGCACGCAGCTTGTGGCAAGAAGTTTCCTAAGGTCAAACACAGTAAGCCCACTGTCTGGCTTCGGTGTGCTGGAAACCTACATTAAGTCAGCACAAGCCTACAAAATCCTCTTTTCTTATTTCCGCATAGCCGCTTGTGTCGGAGCAGAGAGACAGTGTTTTGCACTCTCTCTCTCTCACGTCACTCAGCACTGTAAGAAGGCCCAGTAATATAATTTCCAAGAGGCCCAAATTTCTGTTGAAATCAGCAGTCTCCCTGCAGGTCTGCAATTTTAGGGTCTGCACCCTATACTATTAAATCAGTCTAAACTCTCTGGATAGAAGTTATGCTGTTTAAGGTGAGATTTTGGTGTATTTTGCCACTAGTGCTGCCAGGATACAAGCTTATGTCTCCTTCTTGAAAAGCACGTAAACCGTTGTACACAAATAGAGTCATTAATGGAAGGCAAGACGTTGAGAATCAGACAATAAACATATCAATTAATCCCTGGAATGTGCATGAGGCAATCAATTTTGCCAAATCCCAAATCAATTCTGAGAAGAAAGGATAAAGAAAGAAAAACAATTTGAATTTCCACTCCTTTAAAAAGATGAGGATGAGAGATGGAGGGAAGCTGATGTGCCAATCCTTCTCACTGTCTGTCTTCGCTACATTCCACAATTACTAAACCTGAGGTAACTAGCAAAAACTGTGAAAAAGTTACTCTGTGTCAGAGAAAAAACTGGAATTTCAGATTAAAATGACTAAAAAGAAAAGAAGAGAAGGAGAGAGGAAATGTAGCAAGCATTAGGAAACTTCTGGACTTGTCTTATACATGCACAAAGTGCCTGCACCAGGAAAAGGAATAACGTTTCTCTTCCTGTGCCTTTTTGTGCACTGGTGGAAGCGATGTCCTACAGCATTTCAAGTCATTTATTGAAGTTTGGTGGTGGTAGTGGGAATGTTGTTAAGGGAAGTAAAAAAAGCAATGTCCATTTGAAGCTTGTCTGTGAACTTTGCATGAACCGCCAGGAATAATGTAGTGTGATGACAAGCCAGTTATACCTTCCACTAAATTTGCTGTCTGGAATGAACTGAAATAGTGTTTGGTTTGTGTAATTACGTCCATCTATCTTTATATTCCAGCGGCATATCGCAAATTGAAAATACTAAAAATTGACTGTTGGTTCTGATATTTAATGATTGCCAAAGACAAGACGATGATTTATTGGTTACTTACCGATGTGACACATTTGCATCTTATTAGACGGAGATTACTATTCCTTAAAATGCGGACGAGGCCTGATCATGTCTGATGGATTGATTTGATTTGCAAATGTAATCAAACTAATAAGAGGGAAAAAATGAGCAATAATGCCTTGTTTTTCAACTGGCAATCACTCCCCTGCCAACAACGCTGATATCCCTGACTAAGCAGCCTTCACACAGTCTTCCTGTCTCCTCAAATAAACAAAGGGATGCAAAGAGCTTGATAAGAGGATAACGAGCCAAGTATGGATGTAACATGGAGCCTGTACCTCAGCAATGTATAAATGTATCAATGGGAGGACCAGGACAGGACTTACTGTGCGTTCAGCCCTTAAAATGCAGTGAGCGAAAAACCAACGAGCAAAACTCTGTGACAAAAAAGCCTTTAGTGAGCAAGGGGGAAAAAACAACTGCATAAGAAAAGAAAAGCCATTCTAATTTAGAGAACCCCAGTACACTCCCCATCAGTACAAAAGTTACAGATTAAATACCTGGAATTCGTCAACCTGATGAAGTTAACTGGGGAGCGTATTTTGGACAATATGATTCAAGCAATTGGAATCACTGACTTGTAGCCACAGCATCAGAGAACCTATTTCCAGAAGTATGTCGAATGGTGGCTTAAAATTATTCCAAATACTAAATGCAAGGTTTCTCTAGATTTTTATCTTCACCATATTGATAATATAAACACATAATGTATTTCATGGCAAATATTCTGACATTCTGGCCAGATGCTGACGTTCCTGTAAGCACTGAAATATGGTTCTAGATAAGAGCAGACTCTTATTCTGCTTACAGTAAATGACCCTAATTCTCCACAGTAGGATTCTCTTTCTTGTTAGTAATAATAACAAAACCAGTTTTGTGCAAGGAATTGCACCACGTCCCCCTTCTCCATTTAAACAATAGTGTTAATTCAAGCAGAAGGCAACTAGCAAAGCACTGAAGTCCATACAGGTTTCAGATTGTGACCCGCATATTTAGGTGATTGATCCAGAGCACAGTGAACTCAAGGCAAGTCTTTCTATTGGCCTAAATGGATTTTCATATAGAGCTTTACTAAAGAGGGTGGCTCAAGCGTTAATGTTGACAGTTGAGGAAGTGATCCTACAAATATTTGGGAACACAGAGAACTCTGCACAATGGAAGTGCCAATGCAAATAATGTGATCGTACTACTTAAAAATTTTCCAGACTGATTGCTAATTTGCTTCACTAAGGGATATTTCATAATGTTAAAAAAGTTTGCTTTAGGGAACAGCCATTATGAAGTGTCAGGATAAAAACAAAGTTGAATATATACCTCCAATTACCATGCTCAAAGACCTCAAAATATTTTCATAATTTAAAGTTTTATAGCTCATGTAATTTATACTTATTTTAACAGTGGAAAAGCATCCCGGTCAAACTCCAATTAAATAATTACATTTTGCCTACCTAAAATTCTCACTGCATTTTTAATTGGAAAGGACACACTTCACTGCTTCTCCTAAATTGTTTAGTATTGCTATTCAGTATATAAATAGCTACCACTTTCTACCATGGAGACAGTACACTTTTCTGTGTATCTATGGAAGGCAAATTCTAGTTCATCTGTGTTGGCTGCAGCACTGGAATTCAGGAGACCCATGGCTGTCCCTGTTCCTATCTCCCTGTCACAAGCTCTTTTTAGGTGTATTTTTTTTTCTGCCAAGCAGGTTCTCCAAAAGACTGTATGTTTGTCATTGACACTGGCTGATTACAGTTATGAACATGCAAATATTCTATGTTGATATCCTCTTGTCTTGACTTTATCTCCTGAAATGCCCATCTAAGCCTCTTGTCAGACACTGCCCTCTGTAGGTTTATTTTACAGAGGAAGCAGGAATAATCCTGCACAGGACGTGCACTGCTTGTCCCCCATCCTACCTGCACTCCCTGCCTGGTGCCTGTCTGAAGCCTCCTGTTTCCCAGGGGCCTTTCCATTACAGAGTCCATGGTGTGCTCCGTGTATGAGGATGACAGCACACAGTTAGCTGCTCATCACCACTGAAGGGCCAGGCACAATCCTGCTAACACTGCAAACTCCAAATCTGGGTTGAATATATCAAGCAAAGCATTCAGCACAAGTCATTAATGGTGTCTGGAAGATGTTCAACTAAGTCAAAACAAGGAAAAACAAGTTAAAATAGACCCCTATCAATTTCACTGAATGAAGATCATCTGGAATTTGCAATATGTTTTGCACGTTATACTTGTAGCTGAAGATTCACTGACACAAAACAACCTGTTACTGAATCCACACAACAGTGAACCTTATTCCTGGGAAACTTCAAACTAGTAAAACGTGAAGAACAGATCACAGAGCAGAATGGCTTTCTACAAGGGACTGATATGGGAACGGACTCTAAATTCTTCTCACACAAGGGTCACACTAACTTTCGTGTTACCGCATACAGCTTGAATCCTAGCAAGTTTGAAGTCTAATGCCTGATTAAGGCAGGCATGATGCTGAAGCACAGTTAGAAGAAAATCTTTGGCTAGAAATACCCCCTGCAGCCTGTTAGTGTCACAATATACTTATAAGAAGAAATGCAACCTCTTCTTTGAACAAATGTACGAGCAGCAGTCATTATCGGCTAAACTGCTCCCCCTTAATCTCTCCAACAACGGGATGCACGAAAACTGCAGATTTGCCCCCGCCTCTTCTCCACCCCCATCACAACTCTTTGCTCTAGTGTTCTCATGCATAACATGTCAGGACTTGGTAAGCTCGCTGACTACTCTGCAAGTGCCGTTTCCATTGAACTCGGAGCCTTCTGCATCTGTAGTCGGGTCTCATTTCAATATTTGATTTCACCTCAACTGTTAATGCACCTGATTGAAACTGATGGTGCACAACATGGCCGAACAAAACATCTTGGGAGAAGGGTCAGAGCTATATTGTGAAATTTCCACTCGTCTATAATACGTGCCTCAGGAGTCTGGGGTGGAAAATACCTTGGGCAGAGCAACAAAGTGTCAGAGAACTTTCTCTTTACAGAACATGTTTACAAAATAAAGGAAGGTTGTGTGTTTCTTTCCTTGCATGGAAAATTACCCAAATATTTCTGTTGCTATATAAAACTTGGAGATGAAGAATTACAATAACATGAAACACTGACTTAAAAGTTACAGTTGAGTAAGAGCTCCATCTGAGTAATTAAATACAGGATCATCCAATTCCTGCATTCTTCAGATTCTGTGTTTCTTGGGATTATTTCTCAACACACACACATGCCTATAATGTATGTGCATAAATTGAGCATTGCCCAATAAAAAAGCTTACTACCAATGAAGACATGAGTTCATAAAGCTATTGTATGATCCAGCTGATACAGAAGGCGTTTACTGCAGACTCATTTTTAAAAACTGCTGATTCTTTTATCAGGCTGGACTTAGCCTTGCCATTACAACCCAGGTGCTCCCCTGTTATCCGTACACTATATATAACCAAGCCCAGGTCACCATGTGCCCTGCCAGAAACGTGCTGACTGGCTAAGGGGGCATTGCAATTCAGGTAATTAATCCTATTCTAATGTAGGTTAAGCAGGTGTGAAGTTGAACTTATCCAGAGAGAAAGTAGAGGTGTTCTTAGAATTACAGTATTTAACTGGTCTCAGCTGCCTTTAGGAAACTAGACCATCCTGTGTCTCTGACCCAGTCATATAGGTGGAGACCTGTCTGCTCTCAATCCAATTTGAGCAACTGGCTCTTTCCTCCCTCCCTCCTCCCATCCTGGATTTACGTATCAACACGGATGACTGAAAAGGTGCTCTTTTCTTCCCCACCCAGAACAAAGCAAATATATTTTTGTTGGAGGCTAAGTTAGAAGAGTAAGTCAAATGTTTAGTTTAAAATGGCCAAAATAGTTACCATAAGAGGGCTATGTTGCTCTAATTTTACTTCTGTATTCCCAGTGTCTGCTACAATCCCTTCACAGGCCAACTTAAATGAAATGTAGCATTGATTATCTTATCTCCAGCAAAGCCTTCAGGAATTTTAAAACTGCCAAAACCACTCCTTGTTTGGATGTACTTTAAAACTGTGAATCTGGTTGAAAAAAAGCTTTACCTTTCTAGAGGAGAGGAGTTCTCTAAATACATAAGTGATACTTAGTGAACATACATGACCAGCTCAGTTCTGCTGCATTTGCCTCTTCTGCAAATTCCTCACTTAAGGAATAATGTCAAGATTTGTTCCAACCTTCTTACTGTGTTTCTGAGCAAGGCATCTTCCTGCCTTGCAGCATGCACTAAATGTAAGGAGCTGGCCATCCATGAGGTAAGAACTGCACACTTAGGGGAAGTTTGGGAAAGGACACCCCCTCAAAGACTATTTCAGAAGTTTAAATTCTTTCCTACAGTATGCTTTTAACTGGCAGTGGAGCTAAATTATGGGGGTGGTGATGGAATGACTTTAAAGAGGTCACATGCCTGAAAATCTAATGCGCCCAGCTATCTCCTGTATGGCACTCCAGATGCTGTCCCACTTGCAAAAAGCCATTATTACTGAAGCCTCACATCCAGCTTGCTTAGAAAAAAAAAAAAAAAAAGGAGAATGGAGATTACAGTAAAATTAAAAAGGTTAAGATACATTTAGACTTCTTACTCTCTGGTAATAAGATTAATTCCTTGTTGGCTCAGAAGAAGGAAAACTGCTACTGAGTCATCTGCAATTTACACAGACCTAATCTAGTAAACCTGTTTGTCACACAAGAAGTGGGGACAAAGGTGAGTATTGTTGTCCTCTGAGTGGAAATACTTGCTTAAAGCTTGATTCTGCACACTGCTGCAGAGTCCCGGGGTGGTGAGCACACACAGGGGACAAAGGAAACTCTCAGTTCCCACTGATACACTGACTACTGATGGAGATTTATCCCTTCAGGGCCAGATCCTTAAAGAACAGAGGCTGGCACAGCACATTTGACTTGTACACCCACGACAACTGATCCTACCAAAGGCTCCTGGTCTGTCTCTATAGATTAACTGAGCAAAATACCGTATGTATTTTTTTTAAATTTTTGTTGCAATGTCTGATCACTGAACAAGACCAAACCATTCCCTGCATTTTTATTTCACATTTTTGTACACTCCCCTCCAAAACATTCAGAAGTGTTAATGGAACAGATTAATAATTTTTTTTTTCATTATTTCCTCCTCCTTTATTTAGCAGAGCATTCAAAAACACTTGCAAATATGCAAAGGGGCATTTTCAGCCTCCTGGTACTTCAGTGATACATTTACAAGCAAGGAAGCAGGCTCTGTAAGTCAGTCTAAAAGTCACTCAGGGTAATACAACACCCGTGATTTCGCCAAAAGAAAAACAGCAAATGGCTTCTACATCTTTTTATACTTTTGCATTTAGGACTCAAATAATAGCCACTTTATTTACAGTAAGAAAATGAAAAGCACCGGCATTCATTACTGTTGATTTGCTCTCTTTTTATTAATCATTTCTTATTTTTAAAGGGCCGCAGGAGTGAACAACATAATGCAATGGTAGGAAGATATTTACCAGTTTAGCACCTCATTATAAAGCTACTCAGAAACCTCTTTGTCTCTCGTTTAACATAATAATTATTAGTGGAAACAAAAGTGGATCCCACATTCGCACCATGATTAGCAAGTGATGAATTTGGGTTGAATATAGTGCATTTTGCTAAATAAACCTTATTATATCCCAAATCCTTAGTCTAAAAAACATCTAATTTTAAGAAAGTAATTTGTACTCCTGTTTAAATGTGTGTTTCCAAATTAACCAGTGATATTCTATAGAAAACTGCCTCTTTTATGCTTGAAGTCTCCAGCTGCCACACAATTTATATCTCTTTCCTCCCCTCTTTGTTTTTCAGCCATTTTCCCTGAATGTCAAAGTCAATTTAGTGCATTTCACTTTGCTGAATAAATCAGAGGCGAAATCCTTGCTAAAAGTGAAAATTTGATTTGCTAAAAGGAGCTTAGGGCAACTATTAATCAATATATCCAGAGTGTCAAAGCTAAGGCCATGATAGACATGCATTCATTTGGAGATTGGTTGAGGCAGATAAAGGGGGACACTGGGAAAAAAAAAAAGTGCCACAGTCAGACAGTGTAGTGTGAATGTTGGGGGCATGAGTGGAGTGAGAGGACTGGTTAAAAAAAAAAACAAAACAAAACTTAAAACAAAAAAAGGAGACAGTCACTCAGAAGGAAAAAGCAAGTACTTGTATATGAATAAAAGGTGAACTTAATAGAGATATAAAGTCAATGTTTAATCTTGACGGAGGAGGATTTTAAATGAAGGATTCTTTTTTAAAAGAATCTACAATGTTAAAACAAAAGAAATCAGGTAAGTTCTATTGTTACCGGCTAATTCCATTTTTTGGTTTTATTATACTTTTGGTGATGATTACTCTTAAACAAGCTTTTTCAACTAATAGATAGGGACTTCAAAGTCATAACTAACAAGAGGTTTATGTGCTTTTTGAGTTTTACTACAGATTATTTTATACTTATGCATAATTGCAGGTGATGAGATCTTTATATGTTTGGGACTATTTTTCCCCCCTCTCAGTTAATTTAATGCAAGTAAAAAATGCCAGAAGTAGAAACTAACCTGGAAATGAAAGTGCTCTTTTTACCCCAGGACATCTGTGTCTAGCAGTAATAGAAACCTCCTCACCTCTTAACTGCTATCTCTCTCAGTTGTGAACTGAAACCAGTCTTTTCTGACCAGGAGACACACTAAGAATGTGTATATCTCTAGTTGCACACAAAGCCTACTACACTTTTGTACTGAAATCAGCTGAACTTTTGCCACTGACAAGGAATAGGCCACCACTGTATCTCAGGTGGATATGTTAAGTAATTTTAAAATAAACATATATTTTGGTTACTACCTTTTGCCACACCACAGACCTTTGTTTTGTTTAGAAAATGCTAAGAGACTTGTGGACATGTTTCTTCATGCGTTACCCTCGAAATCCTACCTCTTCCTCCCTGCCTTGCAAAACCACTTCAACCTTCTGTGTGACACAGGAGAACTGCCACCATTCCCACCGCTTCAAGCGACAGCGTAGGTGAACTGCTGGCATTTTAGGAACGCTGCTGTTCCGCTCTGCTTAGAGAAGCTTGACTCAACGTGGTGGTCTAAACACTGGTAGTGTCGGGTGGTCTATCCACACTTACACTCAGAAATAAAACTGGCAGTCAAGTGCTGATTTCCCATATTGTGCAGTTCAGTGACAGAGGTCAAGGAAGTCATTAGTTTTTGGGAAACCTTTTGGCTGAAATCCCTAACCTTAAGGCCCAGGGAATGGTCTGCCTTAGATCACGTCACACAAGTCGTGAGTTCAAGAACATTTCCATCATAGGAAGAGCACGTCTGGTTTCTGTACTTAGAGCATCTTTGTAGAAGGAGTTAAAAGAAGAACAGACAGTGGGCTTTTGATAAAGTGTCCCAGTCAGCACAGTGATAAAGGGCAGGATGTCCTGATTCCCCAGGAGGCTCCAGTTATTATTACTGCCAACCTCTTAGCACCTAAAAACCCATACTCCATTCCACGTTACATGAGCAGCAAACACCACATTTACATGTCTATCTGTCCGTGGAGGGACAGGCACGCTGTGATGGGGTGCTCTCAGCCAGCTGCAGCAGTCCTGCCCGTGTCTGAGCTGGTCCTGAACTCAGCCAGCAGCACGAGACACCAGAGAAGGCCTCACCCTCAGCAGAAAGAACAGATCTTACAGCAGCACACAGCATGGTACAGACATACAGGAAGGCACCTAATCCTTTTGCAGTGATGAAATTCTGTTTTAGCTGCCCCAGTAATGGTACAGAGAAGGATCTGGGCATAAAGAGGATGCTGGCTATGACTACAGTGCATCTTATTATATATACCGGGCAGTTGCAGCATATGATTTCACAAATGACCATAAAGTAACATTCAGATTTCTTTCTCTCACATTTAAAGGCACGGCCACTTAGAAGCAGATAATAAACAACTATATGCATGAGAACTGAGAGATGTATATAAAAATATATATCTACACCGAATTTGTATCTGCATGGACATACCATATGTGTAAGTGCTCACGCTTTCTTGAACATCTGCTTTCCAAAAGCGATTACAGTCAACTTTTTTTCTGTACTTTTACCTGCATGGGGTGGTATTTTTGAAACAGGTGATAAGAAAAGGGCACTTTAGAAATGACAATTCTGCAGCATGTCATGTTCTTGTTTAGTATTAGAATGTTAGACTGCACCTCTGAGAGCTGCTTTGGAAAGGAAAGCTTAAATATTGTCCTCCACAAAGAGTACACTGGAGCAGCAATGTTTCATAAAAAATTAACATTAGCACTAAAATATTCAAAACTTTCTTGTATTTGCTCCATCAAAATCATGCCCCACTCCCTTTTTTTTTTCGTACTAACACTAGTGGCAGTATCAATTTCTAACTATTACCTTCCTTGAACACAGTGACTGCTAACAAAACAGGGATGCAACAGAAAACAAGCAGGCTTATTTTACTAAATGATGTAACCAGTTATTTTTGATGCATTAGTCTGATTTACTATTTCCAAACAGATTTTTCATCTTAAGTGGAAAAAAGTTGATTTCTCTGGTCTGGTTCATGTTTTTTCATGCATGCAAATTTTTTAGAGAACATTTTGTCTTTAGCTTCCTGTTACGAACATTTTTAAGATCTTAATGTTTGCTGCCTCCACTTAATATAAAAGAAAGTTGCACATTTTTGCTGAATGTCAATGAGACAGTTACATTACAGCAATTACACTTAAATGGCTCTGATACTCTGACCAGGTATCAGCAGAATGCCATCCCATCCTGCAAAAGTTTAATTAGTATAATTAACCAAATATAAAATGGAAACTCCCCAAAATTCAGTGCACAAAGTGTAGGAAACTCATCATCAGAAAATACTGAATTAATAAAAGCGACCATATTTAAAAGAGATAAAATAAATTTAAAAAAATAAAATAAAAATCTTGCAGAGGCCTTATAATATATTTACAATTTATTTAGGTCACTTAGTAGGAGTTTTGTCTCATCAGGCAGGAGACGAGGCAGCATCAGCCTCTCCCTAAGTACCATCAGTGTTTTACTAACGAAGTTACAGTACATCAGAATATTTTAATCTGACACAAAGAACAACAATAGATCTGACTTGCTGGGCTGATAATCTTCTTATCACACCCTGTGAAACCTAGCTCTAATATTTGACTGAGCCTCCATTACTCGGCAACACATTCTAAAAAGGCCAACAATGGAGAGAGAATGAAGTGGAGTGTGGAAGTACCTCCATATCTACATAAAAGAGATTAGAGGCGACAGCGTTCCATTTTACAGCTCAATCATATTGTGTTAGCATGCGCTTATCCGAGCGCGGATGAAATTGAAAGAGAAATAAAAAAGAGTCAGGCAGATAGGAACCATAAAAGCGAGGCATGAGCAATTTCCAAGGATATAAAAGGATGCTAATGGCGGGGCCCTGTCATTCTTAAAAAGGGCTATTAGGGCACCATCATCTGTTCTTGTGCCCTTACGCCTCTCTAACTAAAGTCAAGCATTTCCTAATGCCATTATGATCTTTTTCTTCTTCAGATAAGACATGGTCATGTTTCATAACAACACACTTTCCATTTATTTGATTTATAAATGCAAGGAGACTAATTCTATTTACTGATAAAGGCTTTCCATATATATTTTTCTTTCAATATTTTCTTTTGTAGATGGTATAGACTTTTTGTTCAATAAAAGCAACTATTGAAATGTTTCCAATACCACAAAAATACTAATGATTTTATGAAAGCACTTGAACTTTGTATAATTTGAAAACACTTTTTAGTCTATGTCTGCAATGGGAAGTTGTTGGCCAGGGCAGAATGCATATGGCATTGTTACTTTCTCATAGATAATCCCATTAAAAGAATTTCTTTTAGAATAGCAAAAACATTGTTTCAGTTTCTTCCACTAAGTCAAATCTTACACTGCAATGCTTTACAGTCAAGATCTTTATTAGTTATTAAGCACCTGATATATAAGGGCCTTTAATTACACTGAACCTTAAGAAATCACTATAGTAAAGAAAGATTTGCTGATTGCTGTTTTGCTGCACTAGGCACAAATTCACTAGTGGTTTAATTAATCGACTCTACGAGATTTACACCAAGGATTTATTTAGTCTGCTAAGCTACAGTAAACTTTTACACAATTTGCACCCTTTTCCCCATTCTGTTACATTTCTGCCTATTTTTTAGCTTGGACAACAGTCAGCTAGTACCAATCCAGGCTCTTCTACAAGTTGTTTCATGCCAGACATTAGCTGACCAGCACAGGCAGTCCAAGATCAGCAGTACTCCATCGTTCAAAACCAAGCTACAAAAGCCCATCACATTTGCCCTTTAGCATGTCCAGTCCTTTGGCATTTTGATTTTTGTGATCAAATGCCAG
Organism: Grallaria varia; assembly: GCA_013396735.1. NCBI lineage: Eukaryota > Metazoa > Chordata > Aves > Passeriformes > Formicariidae > Grallaria > Grallaria varia. The sequence goes on along the minus strand of VWZG01011923.1, from coordinate 1,434,690 downwards.
ACAACAAGCATGGATTTTACCACTGTCCTCTGTTAGCTGAAGGCTTATAAAAGCACTGTCTTTATTTCCTGGCTTTTTTTCTTTCTTTTCATTTGCAAACGGAATCAGGTAACTAAACTTACCTAGGATGGCTTTACCACTATGGTTTTAGACTTACTTTGTACTAAAATGCTGTCTCATGGCAGAAATGTTCCTCAACTGGTTCAGACTGCAGACTTTGAATTTTCAAGGCCAGTTTACTGCACGCAATACCCTTTCCAAGCTAACCAAAGCCATCATTTTAAAGGCTGCTCAGTCTCATCCCTCTGCTCCTCTTATCCCTCCAGCCAAATCAAAGCAACGCAGCATATTCACAAATCTGACTGACAAAAGTTACCCTGCAATTGCTATGGAGCAAGACTGACTTCTTTGAGAGCTACTCTATTTTGGTTAAGGTGATCTAAGTATCTTCTAAAGATGAATCTCAAACTCACCTACTTAACTCACTTTGACTTAATTTGGGGTGCTTTATTAGCAACCAGTGTAAGACAAAGTAGCTACTATAATATAGAGTGATGTTTAAATTAGTTTACAATTTGCTTGGGCTCATCTAGAACTGCTCCGAACAAAGCCATTCAGAAATGTCAGCTGTGTTCCTAACCACTGTAACAAATTGTTGCCTGAACGCTGCACACCTAATGACTTCAAATTAGCTGCACTGCGATATTGCCTGACAGTTCGTTACGACTGTTAGCAACATAGCCGGCGTATCATGACCAATAAATTGGTTTCAGTGTGGGCTGGGAAAGGGACTTCCATCAATTTGATTAAAGAAATTACTGTAGCATTCAAAGCATAAAGACAAACTAGTTTAAGGAGACAGAAATAAGTTAACTGTACCAGAAAAACATTGCTTGTGATACAAGAGCTTGTTTATACGCCATTTGTGGCACAGAGAATGACTAAATTTCAACTGTGTTGCACATTGACTATTTTAGTGTCTGTACATTGTTGTTTTTAATCCGAAGTAAAATAACACCCCGTAAATGTACAAATTACTATTATTATGTTTATATATATATATTGCATTTATATTTATTGAAGATGACCCAGAAGAAGTGGGTAGCACAAGGGGAAAAAAACCCCAGCATAAATATTTGAGATTTCTCTTGAAACTAGAAATAAAATATATTTCGCTTTGATAAACAAACAACTGACTGGGTTATTTATTCTACTATTAAAGTATCGCAAAATCACATCTGAAAATGACGTATTATTCTGAGGAATTAAAGGTTATCCAGTTTCGTGCTTAATAAGCCTCCACTATCAAAATTAGAAAACTAATGAGCTGATGAAAACACACCAGCATGCTCACTCATCTGCTGGACTAAAAAATACCTTAAGAAACAATAAAAACGCTGACCTTTTTTTGTGTGACTTTACCGTTTGTGAAAGGTGATAGACTGAGAACCCTGGAGACTTCTGTAAGTTCGTCTGCTAGCTCACAGAGCAAGAACAAACACCTCAGCACTGGGGGGGGGGGGGGGGAGGAAATACACCTGAAATGTTGTCTGAAAAAATTGCTAATCTTCTGCGAAACTGCTTTTGATGACCCTCATTTTTCTTGCTAATAAGAGTGCCAGTCAGCTTTTGTAATATCAGTGCATTTACATGAAGTAGACTGCAGTCCATTTCATGCAGACCGAGGAAATGCTAAGTTGCAAGAGGAGACTTTTTGGTACAATTCAATTCTTTCTACTGAATTGCTGGTACAATTCCGTCCTCACTCACTTTGTTAAGTCAATGAAGAGAACAAGTCCTCTGTGCCATGCCAAAATAGAACTGAGCTTTTTCACCTCCTTTGGTCAGTAGAAGGTGCATTTATGTTACACAGCAGTCAGACCTACACTGAAGTCCTGTCGAATCAGAGGATTACAGGGGAGAGGACCTGCACCACCTTTCATACGCCTGATGCTCTGGATAGCAAGGTAAGTTCATCTTAGTGAAAGTAATACACGAAAAGAATTCATTCCCTAAGCAGCACAAAAAAAACTTAGTAACACAGCAACAGTAATACTACTTCCAAGGTAATATATGTTATCATCTGTTCTATGGGAATAAACTAGAGTGTTAGGAAAACTTTATGCACTGTAGGGAGAGAAAAAATAGTATTTTTTACCAGAACAGAATAACCCATGCAATGAATCCTGTATGTTATCTATTTGCAATAAATACTGTATGTACCTGGAATATGCTTAGCCCATCCAATGATCACCACCAGTTCTCTGTCTGCCAGGTCACAAAGAGTGGTAAGTGCTTTGATGTCACTGTCTGGAACAGTGGGGTCAGGCATAGCATAGATCTTCTCTGGTTCAGCCACCAGCAAATGAGAGACAATCTTGTTATCTGTAAAAACGGTCCAGAAGAATACAGGATCACCAGTAGCATCATTCTAACAATTCAAACAGATGGCTCAGATTTCAAAGTGCACAACAATTTGTCTTAAGACACTCAACCTAATTAAACCTTATTTTAACTTCAGGGACTTCTGTAAGTGGTTACAGCACAAACTAATCTGATCCATTAGCAAAGTTTATTAAGCCAGACAAGTATGCCCTTAATATAGTAAATTTAACGGAACATATAAATACAGGCTCACCTTTATAACTGGTGGACAAACTTTATAGAAGAAGATTCATTCATTATAATACAATTTGGATCGCGCAAACAGAAAAGTTTTCCCTTTCACTAATTACCTGAGACCTCCCCACTCCCAAAGCAAGTGTATTTTTTGAGTAACTACCAAAAGCCATTAGTCAGGCATGGAAATCTACAACTTCTGTCAGCTACTCCAACTACCATTTTTTCTGTTACACCTTGCACTTAAACTGTTGCCACAAAAATGGTCTCAGGACTTTCTCAGTATTATCGCAAATGTCTTAAATTAGTGGTATCCTGACTGCAGAAATTTTAAGAATGAATCTGTATTCTTTGGGGCCTATGTTGTGAGAAAAATGGGGTGTTGTCTTACATGAATTTCCTGTTCAGTGAAACACAGAAACTTAGAATCGTACAAAATTAGCTTCTTTAAGTGCAAAAATACCCTAACAACTGCCTCTAATGTTCAAACAGGAATAACCAATAAAATAAATGAGAATAAAGAGTGTAAAACTACAGAAGATACGGAAGTATGCAAACTCTACCTGAGAAAACTGGTTTTGTATAAAGAATGATACTTTATCATAGACACATACTGCTTACTTTTATCTATGTAGCATTTTTATTAATGTATTTAATATTTACTTTTTCATCCAGATGACTTGTGAAATCTATTTGGAATAATCAATTAAGTTATATGGAAAAGTGCAGAAAGGAAAAAAGAGTAGTAGAGCCTGGAAGATTTACAATACAGTGTTGCTATTCTATAAGTAGGATAAACATAAAATGAGCACTATATCCATGTGAAGGCACAATGGAAATATTTTATCTTTGTACAGGGGCCTGATTTATTGCTCTGAGAAGGCAGAACTGAAAAATGGAAAAAGGACTAATTCATTAAGCCTCCTAATACCAGATACATTATTATACTTCCCAATATATTTACATTTTACTTTTCATGGTAGGTACATCTTGTGACCTCAAATGCACCATCAGAATTTTAAGCCCAAATGGCACTCTTTAGTGATTTTACATAAATCTGTTCTCTTCAGAGGGAAAAAGTTATGGAGCTTGATATAAATGGGATTCCACTGTGAGAAGATGCCAAGTATTTTCTGACAGCAGAGAAAGCTCTCAGAATTAGTATAATTTTCTCCATCAGAATGTAAGTCACAGGATGGATCACACCATCCTCCTGCAATGGAAGCTGACTGGGATGTGACTTGCCCAGCAGCGTAGAGAAGATCCCTACTAGTCCCTCACATATTTCCATAAAATACTCACTGGATTCAGATTTCTGATACTTTATTGCTCTTTTGTGACATAGAGTCTGTGATTCTGATCTACTGTCTCTACAATTTTTGCCTTATTCCAAATTTGTGTGTCAGAAGTTGTGATATATGTTAGCCCTTCATATAATAAGTGCAAGAGCCAACTGGAAAGCATCACATCAAGCATGTTTTATTACAAGGGGATACGTTCATGCTTTATATGAACTATAGGAAGCATGCCAACTGAGCAATTCTTGATCTCAATATTCTACTGATTATCAAACTGATTAATGAGGAATTCTATTCTTATTTAAAGATGACAGATGGCAATTTTAACTTATATTGGCAAACAGCCTTTGCACTTTTATTATTATTTTTAAACAATCTCTTCATATCCTGCTCAATTTCACACAGAAAATATGTAAGTGAGAAAAGTTAACACCGCTTCTTCCCGAAATCCAGTATTTCTACATGGTTTGAAAAGTATGATACATGAATTACAGGGCTTCTTAACAACCAAACATATGTAGCTGAGGACTTCAACTTTGGGGGTTTCTAACCAGTGATCCCCAGGTTCTGGAGTTTCTTTCCCTGCAACAGAAGAAACAGCCAAAGAAACTCTTTCATTTTTGTATGACATTCCTCACCAACGGCATTCTGCAAATGATTTAGGAATATTGCATAATTTGACTCAGGATTTGCAAAGTCTAAATTCTTTTTACTTCTGCAATTAATAAGATCTACAGGCAGGCCACTGGAAGCTGGAAAATGCAATAGAGATCAGAAGTAGGTGTAGGAAAGACCCTCCAAACACCTGTTCTTTCCCTATAGGGGGGGAAAGCCACATGTATTGGTGCATGCATTAGTATAGAATATAGGAAAATTTTTGAATGTACTCAGGAAACTCCATCACTCAGGAAATTGAATAGCCATGAGCACTGTTTCTAGGTAAATCTTATTTAACGTTTCCCTAATTAGAATCAATAGAACCCAATTTTCATTCCTGTGCCTTTGTTTTGCATAAACTATCAGTCAGGGTCCAGAAAATCTCCCAGGCTACTTCCACACAAAACTGATTCAACTGTTTCAAGTCTGGACACCTATATGTCAAGACTTGAAAATTTTTATAAATGTTTCTTACAAAAATGTTTGTAATTGGACAACCTAAGGAAAATGAAGGGAGGCACTCAGATAATGAGTAATGATTTATGAGGACGTTAGTTTATCCCAGACCAATGGAGCTTACGGAAATTGGTGTAGTTACCATCTTAAGGGTAATGTAATAATTGCGGGTTGACACAGAGATTCTTGCATTTTGATACAACTGCATTAACCTCTGTTCATACCATAAGGGCTTGAGGCTTTTGGGTTGGATTTTTGGTTTTTTGTCTTTTTGGTCTTGGCTTTTTTTGTATGTTAGGCTATCAATATTTCTACTCAATGACAATATCAAGTAAATGAAAAGCTGAAAAGCTGTGCACCCAGGAAAACTAAACCTCTAATGAAATTAAGCATTAGAGTTTATTAAATTTTATTGTATTATCAGAAAGTTTTTATTATAATGTGCAAAATCTGCTTAGTGCAGCCCTAGATTGTATTTACAGAACAGTGGGACAGCTTACAGAGGCTGAGTAGAAGATGCCAGATTGGACAATTGAAGGAATATAATCAGCATAATGTTTTTTGGAAAGGCAAAAGGAAACTATGCCATATGTTCATTTAAGCCTTAATTTTATGTAAAACTGGCTGTTTTTTCTTTGACACAGCTAAAATGCCCTTTCACTTACAGTTCAAAGACTGTTTATTTGCTCTCCAGATCCCCATATGCTCAAACGTATTGCACACAGCACTGTCCCCTACTGGGGAACACGATCGGAAACAAATTCCATTTTTCCAGGTATTTTCAAGAGGCTAAAACTGACATGTGTGTTGTCAGAGGCTATGGGGCAGAAGTAAATGGGAGACAAGGAAGAATTCATCCTCCTTATTTCTCTGGCTTATTTATCCATTTTAGGAGCAAACTAACATTCTCAGCAGGAGCAACTGGACATGTGTATTCTGGTTTAAATTTGGAGGAGTTTACAATACTTAATACAGCCTGCATGTCTTTTCAGGGTAATACACCAGCCTCTTGCACTACAGCTATAATGCTATTAAATTTACTTCATGGAATTAGTACAGTCACTGCTAGAGTTTATATAAGCTGCAAAGCAAAACCCCTAACTATTTTTAGTTAATCGCAAAGAGGATGGAACTTGTATTTTAGCAATGAGATGATCATCTCTCTCTTAATTTTAGCTTCGTAAGATACAATCAAGGACATTATAAAAACATAACAAAACAAAGCAAAAAAATCCAAGAGGGTACTAGAGCCCAAACTACCAATCTCTGCTTTGTTATTAGTGTGGCATATTGCTGTTTTAATCTAATGCTATGTCGTGTATTAATCCATAGGTATAAATTAATGAGGCTCTTAATGTATTTTCATTGGGAGGTTGAGCAGTCAAACTCATTTAGTTAGTAAAAACTACAAAAACCACTTTGTGAAATCTGAAAGTGGCAGCTTCAGTGAGCTAATGATCACAGTATGAACCATTTTATGTACCACTGAAAATAAAGATAACCTGTAAATGTAAAATTTGCACGGCATAAACCATGCTTTTATACACTTCCATCTGTAAAAACACTTTGTTCAACTCCACTTGAGAAAGATGAGCATATTTAGAACAAAACCTGTTAACAGCTAAATTGATACAGTCTTCATGGTAATGTCCTCTGACCAAACCCCTTGTTCCAGTCAGAAGGAGCTTGGCAAACAGGGCTAGGAGTCAATACCATGAACTCAGAGAGAAATTTCGTGTATCTGCTGTACTCACATGGCTTTTTTGCTGGCTGAACTAGCTGCGGGTTCAGGTATGGGCTATTCTCTGCATCTATTCTGCGCTTGTACTTCTGGCGACCTCCACGTACTCTGTCTAGGCGGACACCTACATTTGGAAAAATAAGCAAACATGTAATTAAATACATTATGAGGATGCCTTTCAGGTAACAATCTTCTATTTCCTGCCTTCCAGCATTTATATTAAAACCATGTTTATTTCAAAAGATTAATTTTAGAAAGCAAGAGAAATCAGCACTACAAGTATCTGCAAGCTGTTCAGTATTTTCACACATGCAAGACTAAATATACAACATAATTTCCTGTTTGTTTAAAACCATTCATTTTTACATATTATTAAAAACAGCTAATAAGTTTCGTTTCCATTTGAAAGACTGTGATCTTCAGTCATCTTTGCCAGAAGCAGAAGTTTAAAGCTGTAATAAACACCATGGATATAGAAGCCTAACATTCTGAGCAGAGAAGTACAGACAATTAGAACTTTAGAAACAATGAGTGCTGCATAAACTTTAGATAGTCAAAACCAATCCTTTTAATTAAGATGGATTAACATGGCCAGAGGGTACAAACTAAGTATCCTTAGTAAAATAAGAATATATATGTGGCTTAAAGAGCTGAAATGGCTCATGAGGGTTTGAAAGACATTGTACTGCTGTGCAATTAGATGTCATCGATGATGAATTAACATTTGTGCTCTACCTCCACACTGTTCATTGCTTCAATAAAGCATTCTGCTACCCGTTTTGTATAGGAGTTTACCTTCCTGAAACAAGATATAGCTGCTCTCATTGACAAAATGAAAAAAAGGAGGAAGGGTGGAAAGATGGTAGATCCTTGAAACAATGAAATATTTTCATTTCTTTCTGAGTCACCCAGGCAGATTTCCAGACAACTAGGATGAATGTGACTATAACCAAGTAGTAACATAACACCGAGGTTGAGAAACTTGGCACATATGCAGGACAACAGGACAACTAATACCAAATGCAAAATTTGTCCCTGATGACACAGATTTAACTACAGAAGAATGCATGGACACATTAAGTATCAATGATCCCTGTGAGCGATGCAATAAAGTGCAACTCACTTTCTCACTCTTCATTGTCTACTGTAGCTCTCCTCCCTCTATTTATATTTTCTACTGCCATTATTGCGCCCTACTCAGCTAGTTCCAATCTCTCTGATCTCTCCCTTGCACAACATACCTCCAAGAAATGGCTTCTGGACAGCAGGAGAACCCACCACCAAACAAGTTACAGTTTATGTGCACAGCAAGAAGAATGCAGCACAGAGTTTCTTGTTTGTGAACCTGCACTGGCAGCACAGTTCAGTTACCAGGAAACACCTACCAATCCTCTTTCATTCTTAAAAAACAAAGAGGATTGACTGGGTTGTGGTGAAGAAAGACGGTTTTGTCATCTAGTCAGAAATCCAAGGCCAACTATTGTTTGTTAGGGCGTTTTTGTTTCTTAGTTGCTTGCATTTCTTTTCTTTCTTTTGTTGTTCTATGGCCTGCTCTCCAAGCTGACATGAAACTAACACACACCACCACTTGCTACTGACCCAAGACAATGGTTTTCAGATCTAATTCTACGCTCCTCTATCTGCAAGGAAGGCTTTGTGTCCATGTGGTTTTCATGCACCCAGACCTACCAAGGTCAGCACCTACCAAGGTTACTGACACAGGAGATACTCAGCTTAAGGACAAACCAACATCTGTGACTGTAATGCAGTGAATTGCATACAACAATGCCCAACAGGTTTAGTTCACCAGGGAAGTGGGTAATCATCACCTCTCCTTAACAGTGAAACTTCATTTGGTTTGATTCAAAAGACTGTGCACATCACTCCCTCAAACTCAAAAAGCACATTTCTCGTATGTTACCAATTATACTTTTGTGAATCACATTATTTAAATAATAAAACAAACCAACCACACACACGAAGAGGTCAGTAAGTGTATAATTATGAATGAAAACTTATTTATGGTAGTTACCCATAACGCTTGTGACTGAGTTGTGATTGATTTATGGGGATCCAATCAACAGAACATGGTTATTTTTGTTTGAAGTTATACTTAGAAATGCACAAACTACAAGACCACTTTTGAAACTGATAGCTCAAATCTTTTCAGAACTAATGATAACTCACTGTTCTTCACCCTTGAATCAGGAGTTTGAGGTACACCTGAAACAAATGACATTCAGGACAATACACTGCCATAAAAACAAATAGCAAAAGACCAAGGCTTAATAGCTGAATATTCAGAAAGAGGCAAAAGGATTAGGACAAGCCACATGCTGTATTGGTGGGATTATGAAAGAGACTGCCCAGCATTTGAAGCAAAATAGATAGAAAATGATTTCTGCATAATTCAGATGCCATCCTTCTTTCTGCTTAAGAGCACATTTTATAGTGATAAAAGATGGATAGCATCAGACAGAAGTATGTTTAATCAAAAAGTAATGGAACTGAAGCTTAAATTAAAATAATATAAATCTACCAAGATGAACAATTTTTTTACCTCCTTTGCATTTGATCAGATACACATTCAAGCCATTCACATACTCAATGGAAGGAAATACAGATAAATATCACAATAGCAAAATTATATTTAGATCCACACCATCAAGTAATATACATAGCTATACCTGTAAATAAACTTTCTTTTAAAAAAATATTCTAAATAACTGTGGAGCAATTGTATTGCACATTTTAATACTACCTAGGTCTATAATAGTGTTAATTCCAGTTTTAATGTGAAAACATTTTTGATAACATAATAGCAACAGACTATAAATTAGAGGTTTACAACTCTTTCATTAAAACTGGTACGAACTTTACCATCATTCCGGCTCCTAAGATTTCCTTGCTCCTACTACTATAAGAAAGTACCTGCTTTAGAATCAATTTCTTACAGTCTAACACACTCTAAGTGGTATTTTACTTCTCAAGAGTCCTTACAGAAGTGAACAGAATGCAAGACATTGCTTAAGAAACTATACCCATGTGACATTCCATAAAAACTTGGGAGTTTGGCAGGTAGCAACCTGTAATCTACAGGTTCCTGAGTATATGCATGCATTTTTCCCCTGTAACTCCTACAGCTCGTGTGAGAGAATTCATTACATAAAGATACATTTATCTGCTCTCAAGACAGGAACACTGGATGCATTCTTTTTTAGAAAAAACAAAGGGAAGAAAGAAAAAATAATTTTGTCCACAAAAATCTTCATTTGGGGCAGGAGGAGCTTTACATCGTAATCACAGACAGAACTATAATTCCACACAATCTGTATTCACACTGTTAAGGAAGATATTGTGGCATCTAGCTAATGTACTAGGCAGAAGTTAAGCAGATCTCTGCTTTAGCTTTGCTGTCTGTACATGTGGCTTGCCAGTCAGTCTTCAGCAACTCAGTCCACTCATCCCATCAGTCCTCAACCATAAAGTGAAAAGAAAGATACACACTCCACCCAAATAAAGTCATGTAACATCACTGAATGAACTGCACTGTAGGTATTATGACTGCAGCCCTCCAGGGTCAAAATATCCATTAATGTCACTGAACACAGCTCCACTGGAGACAAGGAAGTTGTCTCTCCACATTCCCTAACGCTCATTTTAAAATTCTTCAACTGAGAAACAAAACCAAGAGCCCTAATGAAAAAAACAGGGTGACCACAGGGTACAAATAGGAAGAACAGGCTTGCCACCATTTAGGAGACCAATTACTTTCAAGTGCAACACATTCACTTTGCATCCCAGTACAAGCACAGCTCATGAACTCATCTGTTCAGGAATGATGGGCAGTTACAGATTTAGACATGAGCTACAAATCTCAGAAGACAAGGGTTAGATTAGAACTGTAACACATGGAGAGATGGAAACTATGTAAATTCACGCAATAGCTACTTTTTTTTTAAAAAGCAATTACACATAATAATGCAATATCAGAATTTCTCCAGCTGGTCTTGAGGGAAAAAAAATGCTTTCATAGTCACTATACAAGCTTCCACAAAAAAAAGATTGCGTCCTGGTTCCGTCATAATTTTTGCACGATTTCTATCAAATGCTTACAAACACACAACGAAGTTACACACTCTGCATTACTCTGCTGCGGATGTGTCCACATAGTCTTGCACAGAAATAACTGAAGACTAGAGCTCCTGTACCAGATGAGCTACCCACCAGGTACTTCAATCTAAACAAACTTTACAAAGGCAAAGCTGAACTCATTTTCGCTGTATTTCCTCAACTGTTCCTCCCTCACCAATAAATGCTAATTATTATTTCCACTCTGTGATCTTTTTCTTACATTGTCTTAAAGACGTCACGCGGGACAGGTACCCACTGTGACAATGCTACATAATCAAGAAGACTGCCCTTACCCAAATACATTACCGATTTTGCAAATTAGGTCCTCAGTATGATAATCCTAATGAACCATTTCATCTCACTTTCCCTACAGATCCAAGTCATGTTAAAAGTATACTCTCTACTACTTTACCACCTATCTCTATTTTTTTTCCATCCTCTTCTTCTTACCTTGGCTCCACATTTCCACTGTTCATTGTTCACTTGACCCACAAACATACTTGTCCTTTCCATGGACCTCCATACCCAAAAGAAATTCTCAGACTAAACTGGAAGGCATTAACCCAATCCTTCAAATCAAAACCTGCCAACACCAGGACTGCTTGAGAGAAATTGCTCACTACCTTTAATCATGGGGAGCTTTATATTTCAGAAACATTAAATCTAATTCACTTAAATATGAACTACTACCTCAATGAATCAAAAAACCCTCTCTACCTTCCAGTACATCAGTAAAGATCAGGTATGAGATCAGAATCAAACCTCCAACTTTAACTTCCTTCAGAAATTTCAAATTCTGCTCTCTTCCTCTTCATCCTACATAAGTGATTTATGGCAAGCTGGTGTGTTCTATATCAATGCCATTCTGGCAAGTTCCACCTCTAGCACCGCTTGTGATATGTATGAAATACATTCCTATCTCATTTAACAGGCTAACTATCCATTTTCTACAGATGTCTGCAAGATTCCCAGCATTGCCTTAAATTTTATAGTGAGACTGGTAAGAATGAATGCCCACATAACTGCATCTTGCCAAGCTTCAGAGGAACATCAGTAGCAGAGGGGAAAGAAAACAGATTAACAGCAAAACTGGAAAGCACAAGAAGAATTTTCCTGGCAGGTTCGGATGTGGTTCTCCTTTGGGACAGCATCTTGATAGACTGTTCCAGTTCACTTGAATATACTGTGATTATTTCTAAGCTTGCTGAGTAAGCTTGAGTGAATATTATAAACTCTGTGTTTTGCTTTTATTCACACAGAATAGAAAAAACAGTTATTTCTCCACTAGGAACACAGACAGAATGTATTTCGTTTTAAGAATGCACAGTCACCGAGATCCTCTGTAGACACTTTGATAACCTCTATAGTTTGTGATTAGAGGCCAGTGCATTAACCCTACAGCCTGAAAGATTTGTAGTGGAAAAAATACCTCCACTTCAAACCATGAAAGACCTATTTCAATAGAAACATGCAGAAAGTAGCACAGCATGAAGAAATAGGATGAGTTATCTTTTTTTTCCTGGATCTGTGGGGGTTTTTTGGGTTTTTTTGAGCTGAATTACAAGGATGCCAGAGAGCTTCTGGAAACAGCTTACCAATTATTTGGATATCACATGCAGGTAAAACTTTGGCCGGATATGTAAAATATGTGTCTACTAGGCAGGTAAGATTTTGAAGAGTCTTAAATCATAAAAGAAGATAAAAGCTATGACTCACATTAAAGCTTTCCTGATCTACAGCTGAATTACCTATTAGCAAGGGAAGGCTTTAGTGTTTTGTCTTCTGATAGGTATCTGCACAATTAAACACATTATTTAGTGTGGCACAGGAAGTTTAAAAACCATCCTCCTACTTAACATTCAGTCAGTACCAAAAAGTATTTGTTAATATAAGGTAAAATTTGCTGTCCCCTAGACGTGCCTATAAAACAATTTAGTACATTAACAAACCTATATAATTGATTGAAAGACAAAACAGTGCTTATTACTTTAATATCTAACTTGCTCTGTGACTACAAATAGTTTAATTTATCTGTTCCTCTGACAATGATTTGCAAAAATCAGTTTATTATTATAAAAGCCCAAAAGAATCTGGCTAATTAAAATACTTAGTGAATTGCTCCAGGTTGAAAAATCAAAAGAGGAAAATATTGCTTTTGTAAAACAAGTGCTTCAAGCCAATCCTTCATTTCAGGTTTTGCTTATGCTTAATAGTTTACCAAGTTTCTAGGCAATCCAATGTAAGCAACTTCCGAAATTTCATTTTTGTCCTGGGAGAAGATGCAAAGGCCGGACTTTTGCAAAGGAACTGATGAAAATACCTTTGAGTTTAAAGCCCAAAGGTTTGGTTTTTTTCAGTAGAACTGATAAATGTATTACTTAGCTCATATTCAACCTCTCTTGAAAGGAACATTAACTTTGCATGAACTAATCATCTACATGCTGAAATTTTGTGCACTGTCATTTATTCTTTAAAACACAAAAGAACATGCATAAAATCCCCTTAGTTTTCCCATGTAAATGAGATTTTGTATAAATAAATTCTATTATTTCTCAGCCCAACTGATTTCCATTGAAGAATAGTCCATAAACAAAGATGTTCCCATGAAGAAAATGTGGAATAAAATGTTTAAGAATCCTGCGGTTGCTTTACATTTTCTAATGGCTCCATATCCTACTCTGTGACACTCACAAATACAAATTAGGTCACAGGCAACAGGTGACATGTTTTAATTGAATGTCTTCTGTCTGCAATTCTGACAAAAGGTGAATGGAAATAAATGAGTCTGGCAAGACAGCCCTGAGCCTTACAATACCCAATACCTCATTATTTTTAAACAGCTATCTATAAACTGATGCTGACAAGCCTTGAACCTTTTATTTCTGTTCAAGAAGAGGTGAATGTGCAGAAAGAAAGACGAAAATAAAAAAAAAAGGAAAGAAAAACGTGACAACTACTCTGTTGCGTTAAACATGCAACATCATCAGCTCTCAAATATTACAAAAGAATATATTTTATACTTCACATAGGAACTTAGGAAAAAAATCTGTTTCTTTTTTGAAAGAGATACACTCTATGCACTCGGTAACCAGTGCCTAAATCTGATCTTTTCTGAGTGTTATACTACAAGATTTTCATTGGACTTACGCTAGACTCACGCTGATTTTAAAGGGACTGAAATTAAGCCAGTGAATGCAGGTTATAAAGCTTCCACTTCTTTTCCTTCACTTTTCCAAAGTAAGGAAGAGTCTGTGTTGCAGAAAAATGTGCGTAATTGTAAACTGCAAAGGAAAAGCAATACAGAATGAAGACTGTGTATGTATAAAGCCCTGATGTTTCTCTAATTAAGCAGTTACCATTACATAATACTTCTCTCCCCACCACCTGGATTACTAATATACTAATTACCAGGAAGGAGTGTAAAATACTGCAACAGCTTTTATGAATTACAGAGAAAATACTGTTGCTAATTGCACTATTAAATTTCATGTCAATGTGCTTATATATAACAACCCTACTATATGATAGTATATGCCTTATTTTCTTCATTATGCATACAATATCCTGGGATAAGGTATAAGAATAAATAAGTGCAATCTATCACTAACTAAATACCACAGTTCTTACCTTAATTTATTTAAATATAATTACAGAAGATGCTATCTTGTTTCAGAGTTCAAATTACAACCACTTTAATGAAGTGGAGCTTGCTCGGCTGTAAAGTCATTACTGCATCAATACACTTGTAACCATTACTTTAAGGTGACAAGTGCAGACCAGGAAAGTCAGCTTGGCTGATGATCCAAGGAGAGGACATGGAACAATAGGAGACAGAAAGGTCAAAAAGTAAGTTTGAGCAAGGCCATACCACTGCCTGAAGGTCACAAGCAGGCCTTTATTCTAGACCACTTCACTACAGCTTATAAAGAATTCAAGAGCCATGCTAGTGACAACTCTAATAGAAAAGAAGTCTAACTGAAGTTCTGGACCATTTGCTGGCAACTCTCAAGAGAGAAGAGAAGATTGAAAAGAAATGCATTATAATAATCGGACTGTGAAGTACCAGTAGCATGAACAAGATCTCAATACCCTTTTCAGATACAATTATGTGCAGTTTCACAATATTTCAGTTAGTGACTTGGATGATGTGGGATTCTGGAATTAATCTGTGATCCAGAAGTCACGGGAAAGTTCTTAATAGTGTCAGTTGAAACAGTTATACAGAATCATATTGGTTCTACTGGGACCAAGAAATAACCTGCTTGGAATTAGGATTTCCATATAGAGGAAATGATTTTATTTTGCTGGAAAAGAACCAGAGTAAACTAAAGATGGCTCTCATTACACTAGAGCTTTAAAAAAGATGCAAAGTTCACTTTAAGTTTTTAATCCTAACAAATATGATTCCTAAGGTTGCAGGTTTTTTCTTTTCTATTGTCCTCTTCTCTGTTTTTTTCCCCCCTTTGGCACAAAATCTTTTTCATCTTCCTCAAGGAGTAGTCCTTCTGTGATGAACTGTACAAGAGTAGGAAGAGCAAAATTCAGTTTCCAAATTCCACTCATCTGGCAAATTAAATGAGACTTAATGTTACACTTAATGTGGGTTTATATTGCCAGTTGAGTCTAAATTTGCTTTAGTGCAAATACATGTGTTCTCACAGAATTCTGGACTTCTCCAAGGCTTATTCATGAAAACATAATTTTGACATTGCCTTTTCTCTTAGCAATCTCTCAACAGTACTATCTCTGCAATCTTTCTCCTATTTATGTGTTGAGTAATTATGAACTATATTTCTGTTGGTGAAACACTATGCAGTTCTTCCCTGTTTGTTTTGTTTTTTATTATTCTTTTAAAGAGTAACATAAAGATTTGTGGAATTGCATCAGTTTCAGACTTCATCCTTCAAACTTCCACAAAATTCTGAACTTCTTCCCTCTGTCTTCTGCATGTTGCTTTATGGCACTGTAGAATCCAGGCCAGGTGGCACGTCAGCAAAACAGCCCAAGAAGTTTACACCATGTCTCACCCTCTGCAGCTAACACATTTTTGTGAACATTATATCTTACCATAATTTATAGTGTAAGTATATTTTATCAATTTTACTTATATAGAAGACTGCAACGGAAACTAGAATATCTAAAGTAATTTCATGAGTGCATATGCCAGTATGATGGTAAAAAAAAAGGGGTACTTCTAAACCTATTCACTGACTTCATACAAAAATATGGGCTTGACTTGCAAGATGTGATAGATATTCTTATTTTTTGGCTTTTTTTCTGCAGCCAAAATATGTGCATTTTGTCTTCTCTTTTGTTATTCTGTTTGCAAATGTTTTTCAGGATTAGATAGGAGTTACACAGCAGGGTTTACTTTGGGGTTCCAGAGTAATCTTGCAGTACAACTACAGGATAATTCTAATTTCAAGATAAAAGAAGATCTTAAATTACTAGTTTCTGGTATCTTTGGCAAATGACATGGCTTTTCTGTACTTTGCTCTTCCTGTCCATGTACTGCAACTTTTTGTTTCTGACAACTCTACCTGCCTCAAGAGTAAAGTTCAGCAGTGGCTTATATGAGTACATAGTACAGATGGGCACATTTTACTACTACCAGGAATTGGAAATTCCTGGTTTCCACTCCCTTTTTGACTTCTCTGAGTAGTTGCTTGCTTTGAAAAGCAGAGTCCTTGTCTACTATTTAAGCAGGAAAAAAACCCAGTGACCTGGGTTAACATATTGAGACTGGAAGGTAGTGACACAGCACATCACAGCATCTTCCTGTGCAGTGTTGCTTCTCTCTGAAAATCTCAGAATTAATACTGAAGAGAAACTATCTGCAGAGTGTTAATGATTGTTCAACAAAACAAAAACTTCAAAATTAAGGGGCTAGAGGGGCATCAAATTGAGACACAGCAGAGTAAAATAATGAAAATAATGTAAAATGTCAATGTGGTGGGATTGTTTCATATTAGTATTGTAGCATCACTTCAAAAGGTGGAAACAAAAAAAAGAGATAGAGATATTCTCTGCATATATTATGGTTTCTGGAGGGGGCAGGTAAAAACATTCCACATGGCCTTGCCCAAGAAGGGATTTTACAAACTGCCTTTATGGAGGCTCATGATTCCAATCACAGAACTCCTCTTAGGAAATAAGTATTTGCATTTTATACAAAGTATCAGAGTGTACAAACATTTGCCCCAACATTTTCCAGAGTACTGGGAATACTGCAGGAGTCAGTGAAAGTCTAGGTTGAAGTAATGCTGTCAAAGTTCAGAGCCTTTACATTTTTAAATAGGTGTCTCTGTATTTACATAACATTATTTTAACAAATTTTTTAAAAATGTCTTTTCTTTTGTTTGTACATGACCTTTCCCCTGTTATTCCAAGAATACCAGTATCCAAGAACTGTGCATATATGAGAATCAGAGAGTGAGACTGAGCAGAAAAACACCAAAATTAATTAATCAAGTCCTCATGCTAAGGATAAGTGAGGAGCAAAATAGGGAATAAATTTTTAAAGCTATTTAATTCTACAACAGAACGCTCCAGTCCTTCAATTTAGTTACATGGACAAATGTTTACAGTATGTAAAAGTATCAGATTTGGTGAAACATTGCAAGATTAAAAAATGCATACTATTTTTTGAATCTTTGAATATTCACTTCTTTCTCCTTAAAACAAAAGGGAGTGAGATATTCCTATATATATGTATTTATAAAAATCTTGAGATAACATCTGTTTTTTCTGGCTAAAGCATGAAAAGAGCAGCAGATTATTTGTGTGCACATATTTGTGTTTCTTCTTCATAAAGCAATGGAAAAGAAAATGAAACACAAGGAGTTAAACAAGTATGGAGGACGTTCTGGGGCTATAAATGAAAAAAAATCTACCTCTTCATTTTTAAGTATTCTCCAAATATGCTTAACACTTCATCCACGCCCTCAGTGTATATATAAGATTTGTATATTAGCTCGTATGTCCTGCCAGCCTCACCACCTGACATTCTGCCCAGAACACTGGAGTGACGGGTTATCCTCCTCGTGGTCTCTGCATCTCATCTCCAGGCAGGACTCGAGCAATTAAGGGAAAGTTTACTGGTGATACCACTTCATTCATACTACTGACAGGAGCTTTCTATACAGAAGTACATTGGTTAACCAGCATATTGACCGTTCTTTCGTGGGTAGATCAGAGTCAAGGAAGAAACTCCCAGGTGAAAAACATAACTGCAATGTGCTCAGTGTTTTCCATCCTTTTTGACTCTCCATAATGTTACAAACAATTAATATTATGAGGTAAATTGATTTCACTTTAATAAAATACAATACATTTTTAAACAACTAGATGATATAGTCTGATTATAAAATGCCCCTGCTCTAAAACAGACACAGTGACAATTTTCTTCTGATCTCATAGAAAACGTTGGGCCTTTGGGAAACAGGTTAATAAATTGTAGTTTTCGAAACCAGGCAGAATGATTTACTGCAAACGTCCCCCATTACAGTTATAGTAGATGTCTATCAAATTGCTTATGAGAACAAATTTATGGAAAATATCGAAGAGTAATGCTTTGTTCCTATTAAAATACATGAATATGTATGTAATTTTAGCCAGACTAAATGAACAAAACAAAACAAAAAGAAAGAGAAAAAAGGTCAACAATTGCCAAAAGAATGATTCTTTTTCACAAGAAACAACTCCTTCCTGTTAAAAATGCTTTTATATGAGAGATGCTGAGGAGAATATTTTTGTTCAAATTGTAATGGCAACTGTTGTGAAGAAAAGCTGCACAGTGTACAAGGGTATGTTCATACAAGTCACTGGGCAACACAATTACACAAACATTACTTAAAAGAGGAAATAAAGCATAAAATCTCCTCATAAACGATTTTTATACAGACTTTTAAGAGATGCAGAATTTTGCGGGGGGGGAGCAGAGGGGGAAGTTGTAAGTCAGTGATTCCTGGCAAGCCCAGTCTATTTAAATTGCCATATGTCTACCCTCCTTCTGAATACGGACCTTGATGGGAATATTAACCACGTGCTATACTAAACACACGCATAATTTATTTTTCTAGGGGCCAAGAAAAGAATACTTACTGAAGAGGTCTTCTCATTCAATGCACTGCAAATTTAGTGTATCTCTACTGAAGTCTGTCCATTTCATCAGAGCTACTTTTAAGGGCAGGAAGAGCAAACAGTTCACTTCCACTGACTTCCTATTTTTTCCCAAATACTGTGTTCCTCTCAAAAGTTTTCTGCTTTATCTCCCAAAGTTCTCTTCTCCCCGTTCAAATCCATACACTGGACTCATTCTTTCTTCCTTTTTAAACATATTGCTGTACATTCTTACAGACTGTGGTATCCAGTTTAAAGGACTATGTAAGACTAAAACAAGAGTAGAATTTACCGAGTAAAAAGATGAGGAGTTATGTACAAAATAACCTAATGAAACAAACCCCGAAACAGAAATCCGGAAGAATATTTCAAGATAATTATAACTAGTACCCTCAAACCAGACAAGGGTAGTTTTTGAGCAACTTGACCAGGAAGTGTATGTACAATTCAATCCAAAATGGTGTTCATGACTTCTAAGCATCCAAGCCTCTTCTCATCGTCATAAATGTAGTGCCCTTTCACCTGACACACTTGACCAGGGCGTTTTTTTGGTGTTATTTTACTTCTTTTTTTTTTTTTTAATTGAAAAATTAAAAATTTTTTAATTACTAAGAATATTTTTCTATTGCCTTCAGAAGTAACCATTTCAACCGAAGTTTTCCTAACATTTTGCAATTTTGCATTCATTTCCTGGTTGTTTTTATTTTAATTTACTTTTCCTGTCTATATATTCTAAGTATACAGGCCAGTTCATGGAAGACTTTGCCTTAACCATTTATACATATTTGTAATGATACAAAGATAATGAAATTATTAGGTCAAGGGAGGGCAATCACAACTTAAAATATTCATGCAAAGTGGAAACAAATCGCATGAAAAATATTTCCTTGACACTATTGCCAAGAGTACCAGAAATGCTTAGTATAATCATCATTTAGTTTTAAGGCTTCCTTCATTCCCTTGAAAGCCACATTATGAAACTATAACTTATATCTAAAGGAAAGATACACAGAGTTTATTTTTATTACTAATCCATTCTTCTTGATCTGACAAAGAAAGCACCAATAAACAGATACACATATATCTAAGTTCTAACTTAACTGGATACAAACGGTAGTCAAATTGTTCCTAAGTATACATGAGTTGTCTGGGTTCTCTGAGTTCCCCATGAAAAAATACAATTGCTGTCACATCTGGGATCAGGAAAACAGGCACAAGCTTAAAGGACAAGGAGATGACAAGATCCTTAATGTGCTACAGTGAGTAGACTTTTTTTTCTCCAGTAGGAACTCCTGAGAGAACGATCACTGAAGGCTGCGCGTGCTTTGCACAACACAGTGTAACTCAGAGCAATGACACTGCACTGCTTAATGATTAATAAAAGCTAAGAGTCAAAATTTCTTACTCATTCTTTTATCCTGCCTTCATAGGCAATGCATCAATATAAATACAGGAAACAAAACAAGAAGTGAAGATCTGCAGAGATACTGGCAAATAGTCTCTGTGGTTCAGTTTTCCACGTTTAGATTTTGCCCATCACTGCATCTCCACCTGTTTCTTCCTCTTTTTCCTTTCCCTCTCTTTGACCTTACAACCTTCTCTTTGCGTCAGAACCTCCCTCTGCAACGTGTTTGTTCCAGAAGGTATTTCGATCCTAAGGTCAAATTTCAATCCATTTTTAGACGTTCAAGGTTTTTCCTACTAATTTTATTCTGGTCCAGATATATTCAGAAGACTGGTATACAAACATGCAGAGAGATTTTGCCTCTATTTTAAAAGGGAACTGATTCAAACATTCTTTCTTGAAGCCTTAATTTAGTTAATCTGCAGAAAAGAAAGGGACTGACCACTGAAGAACATGCTTCTAGTTATGCCTATATCCAGCAAAACTGTGCATTGGTTATAGAAAATATATTTCCTGGGAACAGGCAGCCATATCATTTATTGGAGAAAATCCAAACAGATAGCACTGAGGATGGATCTTAAGAGGAAGGCCTGTGGGATTGAAGATGGGACCTTTCTAAATCAGTGTTCTCAATGATCATAACAAATATAATATTTCCTGATACTATTTCTTAAGGTTTTACATGCTTCCCATTTGCTGACATGCGAGATTTATGTGCAGATTGTACACCCTGGCACTGCTCAGGAGCATTTGTTTCTTGAATTGAGGCAGGTTTTAGAAACTGTAACACAATTCATTTTTTACTGCCTTTTCCCTACTTTACAGAGTTATTTTCCACTTGTCATGCCATTGTGTCAGAGATGGTGTGGTATGGTGGATTGATACTTCTTTATTATTCTCCCCAGCTTGTCCCTTTCCTTTTAGATTGCTCTGTGATCTTCCTTTCAAACTATACACAAAAAGTGGAAATGTAGCAAACGTTTCTACTTTGTGCCAAGTTTTTGTGGAGTCTGTTCTCTCAGTGATGGTACTTAAATATTTCTTGAAATTAGGTTAACCTGCAGTTAAGAAGCAGATCAATACGAAACTTGGCCAGATGTACTAAATAAATCAACCCAGCAGAGTTTTAGTGGTAACAGGACATTTAAATTAAGATTACAAGCAAAAAAAAGGAAAAAAATGAGAATGTACTACAAAATTTAAATTGACAATCTTACCTTTGTCCAGACCTTTCCCCTTTCGGAGTGAATTTTAGTGTAACTTCCACAGACCAAAGATTACTCTAATTCCACATCAAAAAATTCCTAAACCTCAAACAAATGCAGAGTCTGAGTGCTATGATTCTGACTGTTACCTTCCCTACATCCAAAATAGTGTAGTCTATTTTTCATTCAAAATCATTTCCACAAAATGGCATCAAAACAAAGTTTGAAATCCCCTCTATGGACTTCTAAATTTTCAAAACTATCTAATTAAAAGACGAGGAAATTCTCCTCCTAGTTACATAAATATGTAAGCTAGAGTAATATAAGTTTTTCATATGAATACTCTTTAATTGTCCCATTCTGCCAATTCTGCTGTGAGGAACAGATTTTTATCTTTTGTACTAAACATCAAAAAATGCTCTCTATACTTTAGATTTCTCAAACCATGTTAGTGCATTGTATGCAATCCTCATCAAAACTCCAAGGAATTGGTAACTGTCAGGGTGAACTAAACAGACTGGGATTTCAGGTGCTGGATACTATACTTAACATCCCAAGAAGCTCTTTAATCTTGTTTAAGAAAGAGAGGGCGTAATTTATCTAGAGGAGACAATCCTCCTTTGGCAGCATATGCAGAAGAAAGGAAAGCTCAACGTACTGAGCTTTAAAAAGAAATTGAAAATAGAAGTTTCTATCATAAACATACTTCACAACATCAAAAAACAAACAGGTGAACTCTCACATGTCATGAATCATATGAATGATGATTCACAAAAGTACAACGCCTTAATGCATATTATTTGATTTTAAGAAGTGCAAAACTATGTCAGTTTAAAAATTAGGACACAAAACATATCTTATTACATGCAATTGCAACACAGTCGATCCTGCCAATGGCAAAGATCAATGGCTAGGCTAGTAATTCCTCCACTGAGGATAGCTAGGGTGAGACACAGAATTCCTTCATGTCCTTTTCATTCATCAATAGATACCATTAAAAAAACAAAAAAAAGTGGATTATTTAGTGCTAGTTTCAACTTACATTATTAATGTCAGGAACCAGACTAAAATAAAATAAGCACAGTGAAGCAACAAACCTATTGTAAAAGTGCAAGAGCCTCATATAAAAAAGTCAGCTGGTTGTGGTTCTCCCTCCCTTTCAGTTTTCATGTACAACTGTTGACGAAACTTCAAAAATACAATTTGGATGTCGGACCACTATGTAGTGGTGCTTTTTCCTCCACTCAAATATGGGACTTGACACAGTCCATGACAAAACAGGAAAGTCTATCTTTCAAAAGGAGGTTTTCCACCACACTTTATTCTTTATCATAGAGCAGTTTACCTGAGGACTCACTTAAAGATCAGTACCATGTGCCACTGCACCAAGATCTGTTATTAAAATAAGGTGATTTTATACAGTTTTCTTGTTGAACAACTGCCTGCAATCCTTACTCAGAGAAAACTGCAGCTGAAACCATTAAAAGGCCAATTGCAGACTTTTCCCAGCATAATATTCAACATACCTTCCTAACTAATACAAGCAGTATTAGTGCCATCTATCTTTCTTTTTCATTGTTTTTTGCTCAGTTATTTGTCCCACAAAATGCACTGTGTTTTATTGTTAATTGTGATTTTAAAAAAAAGAAATGAGCCAAATCAATTACAGTCCTCTGTCAATCTGTATGGTTGAGGCATAACTTTTATTGTTTTAATTAAATGAAGAAATGGGTCCATTGTTTAAAGGCATTAAAGAAGGCAATTCAAAACTTCATGTAAAGGTTTTTTGTTTTTACTGGGGGGCAGAGATACCTATAAAAGCAATATAGGTCTTTATCTGAATTTCATAGTAGCCATGAAATTTTTAAGAACCACAGAAACAAGTAGCTATCCATTTCTTTGACCTGAAGTATCACTAATTCTAATAGGTTTAGGTTGTGGAGACATTGTTACCTACAAAATATTGCCATGACTTTAATCCTAGGTTAGCAAGAATCCACAACCGCTAATGAAGAAGGAAATCCAACAAATGAACAGGAAAAGTTCTGAAATAAAAACGACAACAAACCATACAGGTTGTCAATGATGGGGGAAGATTTCTGAAATTAAATTGAAATGTTTATTATCAATATAAAGCCAATCTTTATATCGTAACAATAAGTTCCAGTTCTACTTCCATTAAAGTTGGCAGAAGTTTTGCCACTGCATTCAGCTGGAAGAAAAAGAGTCCATCAAGCCAAATTCAGACCAGTTGGTTCACATGAGCAAAATAAATACAGAAAAAGCAAAACAAAGACTTATGCCTATGTTAAAACTCCTCTAGGCCTTCAAAACAGTATTAATACAGCATTTTGAAGTCAGAAGAATAACTCTTCAAAGGATAAGACAGGCCTGAACTCCAGACTGTAGTTCCAAACCGCAATCAGCAGTTGCTGAGTCAAGTGGCTTTTGGAGAATCCCTCCAAGATTCATGGATGTGCGCACATACAGCTATGAAGGCACACCCAATCGACAAGCTGTTTCCCAGGCATGCCGTGGCTTTTGCACACGTGGGTCAGAACTGAAACTTTAGCCCTGTCAGTCCTAGTGAACAGGAGCACAAGGTGGGATACACAACACTTGCAGAACACAGGCCCATGCAATACTACTGCCCAGTATGCTAAATGGGATGTTCCACACATCCTCAGCAATCACTTGGGATGAGATTCGGGAAATTCATAGTCTTGCTCCCTGTAAGGTAAGAAGGCATCAGTGGGCATAACCGCTGCTTGCATAGAACGTATCACACATTACAGTCCCAATCTACAGAAAGAGATGTGAATGACAAAAATCACACTAATTTCAGCGGGCTCTAGTGATCAGTTATTTGTTGTACAAAGTCTTTTTAACCACTACAAGCAAACCTTGAGACAACAATGTAGAGATTCTTTAACAGAAAACTGCCACCTCACCTTGAATGAAAAAGAAGTACTCCACTGGAGGAAGCTGAAAAAATCAAGTGTCATACTCTCATGGCTAATTACATTTTTTATTTACTATATATATAATACTACAGTATTACCTTAACATACTTATACATTTAGCATCTGTATTATATGAAAAATTATCTCGAAATACATGAATTTCAGCAACAGAAATAACTGTTGTAAATAGGATTTGACATATGTGTGAAACTGGATAAAGAGATTTTCAATCAAAGTCTGTCTCCTAGCAAACTCTAGAGCAGAGGGTTGCCACAACAGGGAATGCTGAGTAATTATGAAACTACATAATGACTCATCTTTACTTTTCCTTTTTCTGACTCACTCTTTTTTGTGACCAGCAGAGGCTGTAGGTTGTACAGACAGTACTCTGTTAACCTAGTCCCCTTTTCCACTCCAAATATTGGTAGGCCAGAGGGATCACCAAAGAAGCTAGCCTAAGAACAACACAAAACATTATTACTCTTCCGGTTTTCCCTAAATGCTCTAGGTAGCCATCACTTTATCCTATGTACACTACGTTCCATTACTGCCCAACCTAATAAAGACTTCTGTCACAGCGATAGCTTTTCATCTTCAGAGCTCTTTTCTCTGCTCCTGATAAGGCTGCCAGCTCTACTCTCTGTAAATGAGCTCATGCGAACACTTTATTTTCAGCTTGTGGAAACAAAAAGGACCACTGCTCAGCTTCAGAGCTTGAGGGGGCGGTTTGCTATCTTCAAAGCATGACCAAGGCGTTTGAAAGGGATTAAAATTAAATTGGTAAGCTTAGCTTGAAATAAGGAACTCAAAGCAGCACTATTGCACTCACAAACCCTGCCTTTCTTTAAAAGCTTCAGAAGCCCCTTAAAAATGGTCACTTTAACTCATTTTTATTTGTGTACTCTTAAACCTTTGGCAACTGCTTAGATAAGACTGCTAGCCAGTAACCCGTGTTACTATCAATAGCCACACAGAGCTGAGCATCTCACTTACAGGACAGATGGTTATCCCATCCCAGTGCACTCAGTTCAAAAACATGTGAATCACAGCTTCAGCTTCCTTATCCAAACAGCAAATAAATTAAAATTTTTTGCAATCAGTAGCATATGTTTGCATCTGTGTACAGAATGACTCCAGCCAAACCTGAATTGACATGTTTCATTCGGTGACATCGTAACTATTTTGTGAATGTCCAATTGCTGGCACTGTTTGCTGCACAACAGAGCAACATGAAAGAAAAACAAACTTTCACAAGTACTTCCCCTGCTGTCAAGAAATTCATTTCACCAGACAGCTACTTACTATCTAGTGACTACAAAAGTTTGTTATATTTTTAAAAGCTTACACAAAGTATGTCCTTAGGAACTAAGCAAATTAACTGTCCACCTCTTGGAGCACTTTGTATCAGCTGTAGTGGGCCAGGCGGAGAACCAAATGAGCAGTGGCTCCGGGCATAGGTATTCCCACTATCTAACATCTGCTTCAAAATCCACTCAAATAAAAATTATTTGCTGGCAGGAGCATGGAGTGATCATTCTGCAAAAAGTCTTGAAGAGTTTTAGATACAGAGGTTTCCCTTAGGGTGCTCTCTCCATGGCATCATTCTTCAAGGTGAATTCCAGTATCTACTCTTACCACCTTATTACCACTACCATTACTTTTTTCTAGATTCACCTTCAGAGGACCAATCCTGCTGTCCACTGCTGTCCCTCCTAAATTTGGGGCAGTTTTAGACAGCAAGTTTCTCATTGTTAAAGAGTTCTAATGGCACAGTTTGAAAACAGAGTCAATACCATACCAGAGGGAAGCAAAACAGCCTTGTATGTAAGTCTTGTCTCTTCTAACACTGTCATGGAGAAAGACTGAAGGTTATCCAGAAACTGCAAACGACCACTGGAAGGCAGAACTTCCACGCCAAAATTAAAGCAAATTTCTGTTATATTTCTAATAAGAAATGCGAAGCAACGTTCCCTCTAGGAAACTTCTTGAAGAAAAAAAGGATTAGAAATGGCTGTGTCTGAAGATACAAAAAAACAGTGTAAGAAAATATGAAGCTGGCCTGGGCCAAACACCAAAGACAACATAAAAAGAAAGCTGGACTATACCACAAGGTATTTTATATTCATGGGTATCAAATGCAGCAAAGTCCTGGAAACACCCTGGTTAGGAAATAGCTTTATGCAAACCTTACTCACTTCTGAGTCTAGGAGTCTGACATGGCTCTGACTGTGGGAGGGACTATGACCCCGTGAACACTTTGTAGAATTGTGAGATAAGCAGCCACTGTTATAACCAAATCAAGCAGCAAAACTACAACTCGTGCAGAAACAACAAATGTTTTCTCAACACGAACGTCTTCAAACATTTAAAATTTCAATGATTTTGAAGAGGTTCTGTAAGTATATCCTACGAGAAATAGCTTCTGCATTCCAAAACACACGACACATTGAAAAAATGCCATTAAACCCAAAAGCGTACGCAGGATAAATTTAAAAAGAAGTTCATGGCACAGCATTGGCTATGATGCTGCTTTTCCTACATACAACAATTTACTGATTTCAAAGGCGCAGAACTAAGTTAATGAGATATAGCAGGCCCCCTTCATGCTCTTATAGAATCTTCATAATATCACCATAAACCTACTAGTCTTAATAATGAATTTTATTATTAAGAACTGGGGCCTCTGTTCCTATTAACAGGTAGGGTCTACAATGCAGGCTGGATACAAAAACCATTAGTAGTAACTAATTGCAATTGACTAATTGCTGATAAGTGACTGATTTTAATCATGTGTAGGGACTTCAGGACCTTCTATTCCAGAATAGAGGTACTTTTTTCACATAGTTCAAACCCAGCCAGCATTGCCCAAGAATATTTATAGCACATAGCTGCTGTTTTGGATTAACATGCTATATTCTATTCACTTGAGGCTGTTACATCACTGTGATTCATTACATCATGATGATATAACTGAAAATGAAATTGTAAATCAACGTTTGTTCTGCTCAGTCTTAAAATAACCACCTTTCAAGAACTATTTTGGACATTTAAAAGCCTGTAGTTATCATCTCTGTAGTTAACATTGTTAGCAGAGAGAATATTCAAACTCAGCTTCTGTGTCTGCCAGGATTCAGATTAGGTTGCTGCTATTTGCCCCTTTTTAAAGGGGAAGGAAAAGTGAACTCTCCCTCACTGAGCCAGAAATTTTTAAAAGAAGAGTATTTCAAGCTTAACCCAAGTTAGATTTTTACTGTCTCTCTTCTTTTATCATTGAAAGGTACTGAAAAAAGTAAAATAACTACAGGTCAGATTAATTTTGATTTCCATGTGACTTTCTTTTCCACTGCAGAAACTTTTCCACCTTTCTCCATTTGAGAAGTTTCTTTTTGTGGCAGTTACTCCTGTTTCCCTCCGCAGCATTTAATATCTTGTTGCACAGGGCAGCTAAAAAACACCCAGAAGGAAATACCTTCTTAGCTAAGGCACCTAAAATTTCTACCATTCATTCACAGTAACAGATTTCGAAATAGTCCTTAACGAGCACACAGGCATTAAAGAAAACCTAAACAGACTTGTAACGCTCCATCAAAAATTTTGACCTAAGGCCACTAAGTGCTTAGCGTTATGATAACTCTTGAGCAAAGACTGGGACACTTGAAGGGAAGAAATTCTTTCCTATCAGAACAGAGGCAGCCCTATCTTCTAGGGAAAAAAAAACCCACCCCAAACCAACACTGTTTTAAACAGAAGATTAGCAGAAAGTAGATGACGTTAGGAAACAATGTAAAACAAATGTTGTCGTTAACTAAAATAAACTTGAATGGTAAATCTAGGATGTTGTCTGTCTAGTTCAATCCCTTGCTCTTTGGTTTGTGTTTCTAAGAGATTTTGCTGGCTATCTTAATCACTTTGTATCACGCGGTAAACTCCAGAGAAAAAGCAAACAGAACCCTCTCAAGGCCAGTAGCTGAATTTGGGTCAGACCGGAAAAAAATGGTTTACTGGCCTGGACTCCCTGTCTACCGAAGCTTTCTCTCTACCTGGATGGCTGTACCTCTACTGAACTACTGAGAATAATGTTTCTCTGTCTCAAAAATCAAGAGGACGTTGCTTGGAATAGCAAATACCGACCTTTAGGAGCACATTGTTTGGAAAAACAGAACAACAGTTTTTAAAATCACCACCTGGCTCTGTAGGATTTTAAATAATATAGGCTATTTACTCTATAATGCTTCCTTTAATAATGATAGTTCTGAAATATTTCTCCTATGCCTAGCTTTCTTTAAAAAATTACTGCACTTAGCTAGAAAAAAAAAAACCCTTTCTGTTTTTCATCCCTCAACTGCTATAGTTCTCAAAGTCTTCCATATTTTCAGCTATTATCCCCTTCGTGCAAAGAGCCCACTTAATAACGTTCACTCTAACAACCTCATTTATTTTCCAGAAAATTAACTCAGTTTCAACCCTGATTAATGATTTCATCTAAATGAATCAAATTAAAAATTGAAAATTATATTTCAAAAGCCAAAGAAAAAAAATTGACCATTTCCAGTTAACAAATGATCCTTTCAAATATTAAAAGATGACCATGAAGAGTGCGTGATAGTAATGAAATGTAACTGGGGCCTACTGCTTATCTGGAGTTCAGTAAGGGGGAGAAATGGGGAAAAAAAATCTTCCTGCATTGTGAACACTGAACTCTCTTGGGATGCCAAAGTGACTTCCACTTAGTCTTTGCCTGTAATCAGCACACCAAAATAATATGAGAATTTCAACGTTAATTAAACTGGTAGGGTTGGAGATGCACCAGAACTGAAGAGGGATTAGGAAAGCGCACAGTACCAGCAGCCACATCTGTTAACAATCCCTAATCTATGACAGAGCAATTTAACCTTCCTCAAACTGCTAATACCCAGTTAGAAGCTGTCTACTAGGGAAGAAAAAGATCTTGGGCTTCAAAAAAAAAAAAAAAAATCAGCTATTACCTGAAGAAAAACTGGTTATTCAGATCTCATACACTGTCGTTTAAGAAAAGAGCAGTCCAATTCATTTGACCCTTGATTTGCTTACAAAAGGAAAACCAAAATTTTATTTCCCCTTCCCTCTTGCATCCCCTACAATTAACTTTGTCCTCACAAAAATCTGTTTTAAAGACTATGATTAGTCTATGTACTTTTCAGGTAATTATCAACTGGTAAAAAAAGTGCTCACCATTTATACTGATAAATGAGCAACATTACATTTTAATTATAAATTTCTGATGTCATGTGAAACGTTCAATGAAAAACTTCAACACATAACATTCATCTTGGAAACGGGCAAAAGCACAGAGACTGATACTATTCCACTTGGCCATGACAAGAAAGCCTCTAGAGAAGTTTCTGCTTACCAGTCTAACTTTAATGGAGTTGCATTAAGGTTGTTTCATTGTCACCTTTGTAATCATATGGAGTAACTGTACAGAACTGAGTGGTAGAGCAGCATGGGGGTTTTTGTGCCTCAAGTCTCAGCGTGTATCTGTGTGACCCAGATGTCTCTTATTTTTCTGACTCTCGGGAAACAGACTGTCCCATTCCACTGCTTTGAGCCAGGGACAACTCCAGCAGCAAGGCCAAATCCATAGACGTTTGTGAACATTTAGGAGTTACCTGATGGGAGACACTGGAGGCCAGTCCAGACAGACTTTTCACAAGCATTCCAAAGAATCCTGACATACATTTGTAACCAACCTGTAACACGCTGCGTAATAAAATCCTGGCACAGAAATCTGGATGCTGGTTTGGCAATGCTGACCGACGCCAAACAGGCTGGGCAACAACTGCAGTACTTATTGTTAGGTAAACCACTGCTGAACCTGTGTTTCCACTTATGACACCACCAAAAAAACCTGGAGTACAACTAGTCTCTTCCAATACAAAGACCTATGTTAAAGGAGTAACAACAGCTAAGCTGAAAATACACTGAAATAAGCACAGCCGTTACAAAATTCAATATTTGCACTGATGGAACTTTACTGAAGGATTTCTCCTACAAACTCTGGCATTCTTCTGGTAGCTTTCTGTTCTAAATTCCAAGAAGAAGATGAGGCAACATATATTTCGATATTACTAATCCCCATTGAGAAGTTGGAAATGATTGTGCTTTTGTATGAAACAATCTTCTAATTAACTTTGGCTTTGCTAGGTCACAGTATTTCATATCTGGTCGTTCTCAATTCACGATGTGTTTTACCCCTCCCAAATTCCAGCCATTCAGAAATTCAATTTTGGTGAATTCTCATTAAATGAATATCCACCATAGCTTTCCCTGGTAACTTCAACTTTTGAATAGAGTAAATGCAATCTCTCCTTGGTGCTTGCAGATCTCACTAGAGAGATCTTTGCCAATCACTACTGGTGTGCACTGTGGGCCGTACCCATGTATAGAAATGATTTGCATTTTCTGCCACAAAATTAAGAGCTTTTTCTAAACAAATGGCAACAACTCACATTTTTGTTGACTGGGAGCAATTTTATAATCTAGCATGTATGTATATACATACAGCCTAACCACCACCCTTGACTTTGTTTTTATCAACTGGTAGCACTTTCCCCTTCGCAGTTTTCCTACCTGCCATCTCCTTTAGCTCTTTCTTCTTTTTATGTCTATGTTTGGCTGCATAAAGCTTCACCCTTGCACTAGGTGTCCCTTTAACGCTATGAGCAATGTGCTAGCCTGCCATGTTAGCCATACCTTTGATGCTCACTATATCAGAAACAATAAAGCCCAGCTCTGTGATCTTACAAATACGAGTGAACACCAGCTTTGCAAATAATCCATGGTATAAACAAAAAAGATCTTGTAATAATTGCAAGAATTTTATTTAAAAGCAAGGAGAGGAGAAAAGATAAAAGACTATATATCTTTGATTTTTAAATGTCCAGGAAAAGGCTTTTCATCGGTTTTGTTTCTTCCTACAAATAAGTCCTTCATATTCCTTCTGTCCTCCAGAATATGGACTACTGTGACTGCATCTCCACAGTGGATGACCACATGGTATTCCTTTAGGAGCCCATCAGTTGACAAACATACAGACCAACTCAAGAGTGCCCTTTAATTGTCCTGGGTTGAACACAAGCAGGATTTAAGCTTATGCAGAATGTTAAAAACAATCTTAAATCTACTGAATGTTTACTGCATCTAGGTTGTGTAGAGAGCCACGATGTGTTTGCTACCAGGAACTCTGTTATGAGCAGTCAAAGAGACAAGATGCTGAATGCTTAATCAGACCTGGTTTTCACACAGCAAAACAGAGCATTAACTTGCTTCAGAAGCTGCACCTACATAATGTTCTGCAATGTCTTGGTTCAAAGGACAGAAGCAAATCTTAGCATTTTCTTTGTTTTGGTTTGCGCTTACTAGGGATCTCACTGAGGGGTTTGAGGTTATTTTGATCTTTAGGGTATTTCCTTTAGGAATTTTATTTGTATAGCATCAAGTAGTAAACTGAACTTTATGCAGCTATTGCTCAGATGGCAGCAGAAATAAGACTTATTATAATAAAACAAACTCATGTAAACTGCTTCAAGAAATATAGCTGTAATTCAACATATGTGTACAATAGAAAAAGCCTTAGGAAGTGAATAATTAATATTTGAGAAGTTACAAACTTTCTATTGCAAAATTGCTGAAAAATTATGTATGGCCTCACAGAAATGCATCAACCCAGAAAGAAAATCTATAAAGCCATCAGTAAATTAAGAATATTAAAAATATTAACCATAGTATAAAATAGGCATACTTCTAGGAGGCAGAAACAATAGCAAACTATCTGCCATGACATTTCAGGACGAGAATTCTTGATTTTAAAATATAACACAGCTTATGAGTAGATAAATAGTATATAAATGTTACATTATTTATGATACGATATATATCAATACTCTCTATTACATACATAGCTGCTGTGCGCATATACCCTTGGTGTATTAATACTGATATATTGATAGTAACAATATATCACTATTAATACACACATGTGTTATGGAAAATAAGGTATATGAGTGTATATCTGAGCAGAGGACATTTTACCTTAAACACCTAGGGTCTGTCAGAAATTTATGACTAAAAAGACACTGTTGAATTGAGAAACAAAAAGGATCCTGAAAGACAGTCACTATCAATCCCGTATTTATCCACAGTTCCTGTATATAACACAGTCTGCACATGCCACCAGAGTACTTCCATCTGCATTGACATCTGCTGATTGAACTTATTTTCTTTCCAGCTCAAGGGCTCTATGGAAAGATCTATTAAAATACTCAAAAAGCCTAAACCCCCAACTATTATGGCCAAATTCCCACCTCCTCTAAGTAGTTTCATTTCTGAAGCAGTATCACTGAAATTCCTTTAATTCAAAATGGTGCAAGAATAAACAAAAGGCTCTGTCTCATCCTTTAGGGGTGAAAGCAGCAAGACACTCTTAAAGCACTAGGAAGTGCTCAAGTTGTTGCTATATATGCAATACCATGAAAAGTTGACTTTGGTTGACTTGTTTTTCCTTACTGTTTCCAGATAGAGGTCTTAAGTTAGGAATAAGAAGAGATATAAAGCACTTGAAACCAAATTCACATCAGTAGTATAAAACAAATCAGGGTGTAGTAATAAATGTCAGAGCTGCAGCAGCAAAGGCAAGTCACTGCTTTTCCTCATACTTAAAGTGAAATACCTAGCTGTTATCTTCGTGCCTGCAGAGCCTCCCTATTGTAGATTCAATAATACAAGAGGCTTCTTATCAGCAGCCCGGGTGACTGATTGGAGCTGTGATATGTTTAGACAATGCACTGTATTTAACTGAATTTACAGATGCCCCAACTCAGACTGCAGTAGTAAACGCCAGAGACTAATAGGAAATTAAACATGTACAATGGACTAACTCCATTTGCTCTCACACACTGTAATATGTTTAGTTAACTTACTTATAGTCACACTTTATCTTTTTCTCTATGGATTCTCTAGGATATGTTTCAAATTGGTCCAAGATTAAATCTTCCTTTCATTTTTTTTCACCATTTTATTGGTGCTTTCCCTTATTATTTGCTACTCTTTCTCCTGTGCAGATAAGCTAAACAAGATGACCCCAGGTATACTCTGCCAACCCAATTATCAGCTAGTCAGGAAGTAAAGTAAGGGTACAGAAGACTCCATAATACTAACATTAATATAACATTATAAGAACAAATTCAGCTATTTATCTGAAAGAAACTGTTTGGCTAACATGAAATTTAAAGATGAATTTATGGTGAATACATGCAGGAACTTAGTTTGCAGAGGTCACTAAAGACATGGCTTAAACAAACGGTTATTCAGTATTTTCATTAATGAAAACAGTATAAAATAAGTATGCCCTGAATAAACCATTCAGAGAAGAAGAGGCTTTACATAACTTCTGAATCTTCTTCCCCATAACAGACAGGAGTAAATTCTTTAAAAATAAATTCCAGGACTGTATCTATTCAAGTCTCCCAAAAAATTTTCAACACTAAATTCTTCATTAATATCTCGATCAGATTGTGACTATATCGAACTAAAACTAAAGAATTTTTACTCATATGGAAAAAGAGGAAAGAAATTAAAACAAAACACATTCTCACAGCTAGGGAACAGCTCCACTGATTATATTTATCACTTTAGTTCTGAAATAAAAAATTCATTTAAAGCTTACATAAAAAGATCTTAGGCCTGAGACAGAAAAGTAGGGCCCACAAAAGGTTTCTAGATACATAACTCAAGAAGACAGAAAAGCACTTGCAGCTTTCTTCCCAGGCTTGTATCTGACCTCAATACTTTTGGAGCCAAATCCCATAGTCAAGTAGCCTGGTAGATTTAGACCACTTGCAGAAGAAGGGAACAGAATTAAGACTAGGTAGGTGAAACAGTGGAATATGCCTTACCAACTTGCCAGAGAAAGAAAGACTATTTGGAAAAAATATTGACCCACTCTCCAAGTATTATCTGCATAAGGATGTTAATTACTCGAATACTTTGCCTTGAAAGAATCAGTTATTCCATATCTGATGGAAAGAACATATCAGAATGATAGATTTTCAATCTGCTCAAATAAGGAAAATCCCAGGCTTCTAATTTATAAAGTGCCACTACAGAAATACATTTATAGGCTCTGGGGTTTTTTTAATCGGAAGTTATAAAAAAGGGTGTAAGATATTACCACTAGGCTTTACTTAATTTTTGCCTGTGCTATTGAGATCTTTATCTATTTCCATTCCTTAGTGTATATCCATTACCCACATGGAAATTAATTAGTAAAATGGTCGTTTTCTAACTGCTTTCCCCTGATACAATATTCACCATTGTAAAGATCTCAGTTTAAAAAAAATTAGTTCTTACTAATTTTTTTTCTCCGAGAAACCACTTTCTCGAATCCTTCGATAACTTCTTCCTAAACAAAGGCTAATAAAATAATTGTTACTGGCAAAGTGGGCTTCATGGAATTATTTTTTTTTTTTCAACTAGTGGACAGTACTACAAATGTTGCTTTCACAAAACAGGTCTTTGAAGGTATTAGAAATACAAGACATGGATAAATCTTTGGCCAATCTTTAATTAGTATCACTGATGAAATATTTATTCTTTTACTGTGAATCTAGAAACCCAGTAAAGCTGTGTTTGCATCTTTTATCAATTTAAATAATAGCTTGCTTTATTGCTTTTGTCTTAAGAGTGGACAGGCTGAAAAATTATTTGTACCCATAATAAATTTCTGGCTGCCATGGTCTATATAGTTATGGTAAATATTTAATAATGCCATTTAGATCATGGAGACCTCCTGAATGTGTAATTCACATTATTCTGTGACAAATGTGTGCAAATGTGTGCATCCACTTTACAAACCATTAAGAAAAGTATTAGTAAAGAAGTTAAGAGTTTAATTTTCCAGCTATAAAACAACAGGCGTTCTATATGTAGCACTGAACTACTTGAGTTATTGAATCCTGTCCTGCTTCATGGTAAGAAACCACAGAAATAATTCCCTGTCTCAAGAGGGACCACAGGGTGCCCACTCTCTGTTCCCACTCATACCATGGAACCAAACAGGTTTCCCAATAATATGTAACACACTTCTGAAAGACCTAAAGCTCCCGCCATGAGCAGGTGGTTTGACCTGTGTATGTGTATGTGTACATACAGAACTCAGCACGTAACAGGGTCACCACAACCCATCACTGGACTACACACACTGGAAGAAGACTGTTCAAATGGATATAAGCAATACACCTCAAGCTGTAAACGAAACACCAAAATATCTAAAGAAAAACAGGAGTGCTAACTATCACCCATACATTAGTACCGTATTACCACCAGGGTATCATGGCCATATTCCTCCTATTATTGCTTTTGCCTTTTGCAACAAGAGGGAATTCCTGGTGACTGCTGTCAAAAGTGACATCTATGCAGAAGAATGGAGAGCATGAATGAGCGCAAGAATACACACAGGCAAAAACAATACAAAAAACACAACTCAAATGAATGGACTCGAGAGCCTATAAATAACAAGCAATATTCTTGAATGGTTTTCTCCCAACTCAGTAGTTGTCACTGCACTTTCCACAAACCTGTCGTATGTTGTATACCATTTGTGTCTTTGCCTTCGCTTCCATTACACTACTTAGTCTAAGTAGATACAAGGACATTATCAGGAGAGAGTTATCTTTGTTTGTTGTATGTGCTGGAGTTTGAAGAGAGGACTGTATTGATAGCAGCACGATGTGTTTTATATTTGTACTTATCTAACTACAGTGTAATGGAGTTCAGAATTCCGATAGAAAAACTAGTATAAAACACCCAAAATAGAAAGAGGAAAAAGAACTGGATGTGTGAAGGGGATACAAAACTAGACAGACATCATCTTTCACAAAGCTGGAATAAAAAGACAGACTTCTTGGAAATATCTTTCAGGATGTTATGCTTTAGCACTACGAAGTTCACCCTGTACTCAGTAGCTCAGTGATGGCATTGTCAGTTACTGCAATGGATTAAAAAAAAAAGCCTTTTGTTTATCAGTACTCAAAAATGAAGAGCTAATTTATCATCTCAATTACAAATTCAGTGGAGCAATGCCCCATGCACATGAAGTATCATTGTGAATATTCAGTTTTGGTAAAAATCTTCTCCATTTAGGGAAAATGAGCTATTCAAACTTGCAAATTAATTTTATGTCAGTTAAAAATTTAGTATGAAAATTCATCTGTCATATTTTACTAGTTTAGATTGCTATTATTTAAATACATTTAAATGAGCTTTCCTAGGAATGATCAGATGATAGTTCAGTATAAGGCTATATGACATTTATTGTCATTTGTGCTATCTTTACCTACACATGACTTAAGATAACTGTCACCACAATTTCCACTATGCAGGGTGCAAGCATCTACGCACTGCATTATTGCATCTAAACCCCCTTATGGCTACAAACACTGCATAGACATCCCCAGGTTTGGCCTGCAAAGGCAAGAAATCAGAAGTTAGAACTAACATCAGAACCAATGACAGTTCATATAACCTTAATTTCTGCTTCCTTTTGCATCAGACTTTATACAGAAAATTAGGCAAATAATGCTCAGCTTCGCAAACTAGTATTGACTTGCTCTATGCTGTTACCAGCCTGAACTTAAATGACATTCCAGATGCATTTTTGAAACGGAGGAAGATACAACAATTTGTAGTATTTGCAAGCACAAAAGTCTTTCGATTCATGTGCTTTGTTAGCAACCTCCTAACACATTTCAGAACAGCACCACTGAACGTTACTGGAGGATTTTTAGCTTGCAACAGAAAACTCAGAGATGAGAAAGGGTCAGTTAGCAGGGCCAGGGGCAGTCTGGCCCACTTGTCTTCACTTGGTCTCATGCTGAGTGAGCTTATGACCCAGAGATCTGGGTCAGTCCCAGAGGTCAATTTTGGAAATAAGTTTTTATTCTGTTCCCTTTCTTCTTCTTTCCCCAAGAAAGTTTGTTTATTTGTTTTTGACCAAACCAGCACTCTCAAGGCAGTCAGGGCCTGGTTGCTCCATGAGCTGAATCTCTATTGGGAGACAGCAATATGCTTCCCTCTCCCTCCCCATTCCAGGGCCACTGGAACTCCATAATTATTTATTATATTGTCAGCCTGACAAAATTTTCATGAGGAATGAAACCAAAATAAGAACAAAGGCAATTTTTCACTATTTGTATTCCAGCATAGCCTGAATGGAATTTTACAAGAGAAAGCATAAACATGTCTTTATCCCAACACAGAGTCCTTTGCCAAATAATAAAATCCTATTACAAATAATGAAGATAGAAAACCTTCCCAAATAAAATGTTGCACGATTGTTTGGAAAATAAAATGTGTTGAGTCACTCAAACCCAAGAGACAGTAAAAGGTGTAGTTTGTGTTCTGTGCTCTCTAGGAGGTCAAGAAAAACTTCTCCCAATAGAGAAGTCACAGTCTAGTCTCAGCACTCATGGAAAGATATTCATACATCTCAGTAGGTAGTTCATACCTTCAATCCCAGCCTGAAAAATGACACTGCAGAGAATATGCAACTCTTCAGGTTTGTATGAACTCTGAGGAAGGTTTGTGAGATTCCGATTTGCACTTTGAAAATGGGAATCTGAAACTGGGAACACAGTAGATAAAGCTTTTGTAAAAAAGGGAGAGAAGATGGGGCATTTGAAAGTTTATGGGGTCAGTCAGAATTCTCAGAGGTGTGCACTGAGTCTTCTACTGCTGTTTTGCTTCAGCTTTAAAGCACTAAAGACTGAAGCACTGCAAGGCCCAGGCTGGACTGACAAGGAGGTGGTTTTCATCATAAATGCACCACATCCAGATCACGTGAGAGGCCAAGTGTGAAACCTAAGAAAGGTACAAGCCTGAAAGAGGAAGCCATAAAGGATTGGGAGAAAGGGTCAAGAAGAAGAAGTGCGATTTAGAAATCAATTTCTTTTATTCTCACTAGCTACTCTGCAAGAAAACATAATAATGAGAAAGATTTTGCCCAAATGGTACCATTTTACTTTCATTTGGATTCATGCTGATTCTTTCCATGAAAGTGTATACATGCCAAAGCAAGGTCTGGCTTAACAGCCATATTGATGTGCAAGTAACATTTTGGCCTTCAACAAAACTTCCAAAAACCCCAGAAAAGCCCAAAGTTTTCCACCGGAGAAGGCAGATTTTTGGGTTCTTTTGTTTGCTTATTTGTTCTGTAAAGATCTTCCCTTTTCCATTCACGTGCAATAACATGACTAAATAACATGCCCAGTACACAGGCGACAGTTCACAGAATTACCCGGTATTATTGAGAAATAATTTTTCTCATTCCATCTTTTCTAAGGTAGGTGAATTAAGGTTCTTCAGAGTCTTAAAGATGTTTAAGTTATTTAAGAGTAGAGGCTGGCTTTCCAAACTTAAACAATTAACACATTTTTAAATCAATAACGGACTCTATGATCCTCATTTTTTTCAAAAAAAACCAAACCAAAAACAACCCTTATGCTGTTTTGTATCAATTTACAAAAAGAGCAACTTCTTGCTTTACTACTACAGTGAAATATCACTTACAAGCTTTTCAAGCCCATGTTGTCTATGTTGCACTAAATGTGCAAACTGTCTCCCTGATTCTGCACCATGCTTTACAAAAAAACCACACCGTTTGCAGATCAAAGAGAGACGATTTATGCTTTCATCCCAGCTGACGGACGATTAAATTAAAACAGATCAGCAGTACAGTGCATGGGCAGGTGGCTTTAGCTGCCACTGTCGGCCTCAGAGCGATTAAATTGCGGTGGAGATGGAGGGCCTTCCGCTCTCATTCCCGCACTTACAGATCAAACGGTGACAAATGAGATGTTACTGCTCTTGTAAAGCAAGGCTACAATCTGTCAAAATCCAACATAATTTGTGACCCTACGTGACATCCTCTTTCTCTTTTTTTTGACATTTGAATACAGTGATTGTACTAGAGTCAAGTCCATTTAAGTGAATATAGTCAATTCTATCTAAAGGAATATAGCCTGTTAGCTCCAACATGGTAGCTGAATATATATCTGGTTAGTACTCCAGCGACCTTTTGTGTTAAGTGCATACCATTAACAATGAATTCTGATTTTTCCAAGTTATATAATTTGATATCTTGACAGCTCAGACACTTGAAGCACCACTATTTGTTTTAAATGGCTTTATTTTATTGTTTAAATGTCAGTATCAAAATAAAGTAATGCTTACAGTCTTGTCAGTTCCAGTGCAGTGGGAAGTGCTCCTGTGAGAGGAAAAAAGGCCTTGAGAGAGTTTGTTCTAAAAATGGTCTAAAAAGTCAATTATGGCTTTTGCTGCATCCTTGAATGACTTGCAAAATTTTATTTACACGGGGTCTTGTGTTTACTGGTGGAGCTTACCCAGGTACTGAGAAATGAAGCACAAAGGGACTGCGGCATCTTAAAGAAACTGTCAAACTGATAAATAAAATCTTCAAGCAAACATAAATTCAAGAAAAAGTAATTACATGTGTATTAATTTTTAAGCATTTGTGCAAATTGCCATAAATTGGCATAGTATCATCTGGAAGATAAAAGTATGAACTCGACCTCAAACTGCAAATTAACGTAGTCAGTGAAAATCTAATTTGGAGAATACTTGCAAGAATTTATTAACCCTTCTATTCTTGTTTGTCTTTTAAGGAATAAATACAGTTTACGACACAGCAATATTGTTAGTTTGACCACATCCATTTCCAGTAACTTTGGGGTTAACAAGTTCTTCTTCACCACAGCCAAGAATTTACAGCATTTATTGTTCTCTTAACGTTTTAAGGTGGGCAGTTTAGCTACCTACCACAAAGCAGTCAAAGATCTGATCTAGGGGCTCCTTATATTTTCTGTTGACCGTTGATCTTTGGGCAGGATAACTATACTCTCCAGGGAATTAAGTTAGAAAAAGCTTTATTTACAAAGAATGAAGATGCATACACAATCTCTCAAGTGAAAAATCTTAGGGGAAAAACAGATACGGTGCAATGGAAAGTATTTTTGCTTAGGGCTCATAGAGCACACGCTGTACACACATTTTGTCCTCAGACACAATGTAAACTACAACTTCTTTCATCACATTTGCATACATTCTCTGTTTAGCATATAGTTCTTAAACTGGCAGCAGCAATGGATTTGCTAATAAATATAGCCAGCAGCTAAGGTGCATGCCACAAAGCCACTGGAGATAATCTGCCATGTGCAGAAAAACCCAGCTAGTGGCTGGCGCCATATTTGGCAAATTATATACACTAATCCTTCCTTATCGTGATGACCCTGGTAGCCTGTCTGGGCTTCAAGGCCTGTCAACACCCCATTGTTACCGATTTATAAAAAGGAAGACTCAGCCCATGTGCCACACTCCATCCTCCTAACCTTGCCTATTAAAGGCAGGGTCTCTGCAGCCATCTGACACAGAGAGGGGGGAGCGGTCATGTATATAGTTTACATAGGCAGCAAAACAGCACTTCACCCTAAACAGAGCTCTGCGGGGCCCCTGGTCACCAGGTCTATTATGTCAGGAGTGCATCGGAGGGATCTGCAATAGCTTGTGCCTACAGCTGTGCTGGGCAGTAGTACGTGCTCTCGGTAAGAGAGCACAGCTATGGCATGCCAGCAGGGATAGCATACGCAGAAAAAACCCTCCACAGCCAGGAGGTCAGAAATACAGCCACAACACAACAAAGCAAGAGCTGTGTTTCCGCTTACTACACCATTCTTCTTGCTATTAACTATCATGGGGAACTACTTCCTTTGAGTTCAGTATTAGGGATAAATACCACCTTACCCGTAACGACAAGTTACCAGCTGAGCTGCTTCACTCACGACTTGAGCAGAAGACATACTTCCCAAGTTGCAGCGAGGGGGGAGCGCAACAAAACACCCATCAATACCAGTTCCTCCAGCAACTTCTCTGCACTAGAATCTGCAGTTTATTTCAAATGTCAGGATCACTGGGCCAGGGATTGTCACACTGTGCTAAATTCCATCCACCGGGCTTGAAAGAAACAGCAACAAATGTTTCTCTACTGTTTGTACCTAGGACTCTATTAGAAAATGATCTGTTGATTTGCAGCAAGATACCCTATTGTAATGGCAACCACAGCACAAGATTGTCAACTGGCCCATGTTTAGAGGCGATTTCTGGCTTTTTATGTGGTCTATTTGGCTCCAGTTTTTGTAAAGGCTGTTCTAGTTTTATAGGCTGTCGCAAACCACAGAGCTGATCTCATTCCACTCTTCCTCCTTCCCTCATCTCTTTGCTTCTGATGTAGATTCTGTACAGGTCACAAGGGATGTAGGGTAGGCTTTCACCTTTGACTGTAAGCATGATAGGAGGGGAGAGAAGGCTGGCAGAGACATTATTAACTTTAAAATATTTCCCATTCCTCCAAGATGAGAATAAATTGCCCCCATATGACCATGTGATATAAACTGTTCTCCATCCTTTAGGAATCTTCTGCCACCTCAGGGTTTTCCTTCTACCTCCCTAAATAAAACTCTATGCTGCTTCCC
Source organism: Grallaria varia (assembly GCA_013396735.1). Taxonomy (NCBI): domain Eukaryota; kingdom Metazoa; phylum Chordata; class Aves; order Passeriformes; family Formicariidae; genus Grallaria; species Grallaria varia. Next base: position 1,392,512 of record VWZG01011923.1, on the reverse strand, counting down.
ATGAATAACATTTTTTAATAATTTAAAATATGTTCAGTTTGTTGGGTTTTTTTTATTTCCCCTCACTGCTTATTATGTTTTTCACTGGCTCCTTCAGATTCTGCACCCAACCCCTATCTATTGTTTCATTAATGAGACCAGCTAAGAGTCATATATTTCTATTTAGCTTCCCAGGCAACAAAATGGAAGCACGTGTGTGGGTAATGCTAACACAACCAAAGGCCTCCTAGGAATAGAGCAAGAACACAGTGCCTTTGATTTATAAATAGATATCACTATTTATAATGCATAAACAAAATGTTTCATGATTTGTAACACTAAGCCCAGGCAGTTACATTGTAAAAAAATAAAATAAGATCCAAATGCCTACTGTCTACAGAAATAGAAACACTTATTTACGCAAGCATCATGAGGGCATGGGGGCTGATACTATATGAACTCCTGCCAGTTAAATGAGGTACTTGCTAATTGCTGTCCCATATCTTCAAGGACCAAAGGGGCAGAACAGTGCCATGCGAGGCAACATGGCATCATGTCGCACAGCTGAACCCAATCCAGGTTAGATTTAACGTTCAGAAATGATCACATACTGTACTGCTCATGGCCAGCACCAACATTTTGATTTCAGGAATACTAAGCTGCTGGTCTTCACCACAGGCAGCACTTGTTGCACCTGAAAGATTAATGTTATCTCTATATTTAAGTAACAATCATATATGGCCAAAATTAGCCTATATAACATCCAGTGGTCTGGGAGTGAAACTGTTCTTAGCAGCAAACACACTGCTTGGGCAAACCACCGGAATGGTGCCTATTCAGCGCAGTGTAACCACACCAGTCATAAACAGCGGCACCGGTACCACCTTGTGCATCGCTGCAGAAATATCTCAGGAGAGGATAAGTCAGTTTCTTAACTTCTACTGGGCATGGCGAAGCCTTACTACCAAAAATTATGTGGATGAGTGAAAGCAGGAAATTGAATGCAAGGAGGTAATGTTCAATTAGAATATAAAGATTTGGTTCTTAGGTATTTTAAAAGCAATCAATGCTATTTCAGTCCTGAGTTCTGTAATTAGTATTTTCTACTCCTACTAAAACATCTGTATTTGTCACTTATTTTGGCAAGTGTACTGCTAGCTTACTGCTCACTCCTTCTGGCTGTGGAAAGAACAGAGACACATCGATTTCATTTCCAGTTCTCACATTGGTGGGGTAGCCTATGCTTTCATATGTTAAACTCAATAAAAACAAACAAAACAAGAATCCAAAGATAGCTCTGTGTGAAAGTGTCACTACTCATACTTGAACAAAACTGCATAGCAATTAAAATTAAAAGAAAAATGTGGGAAAATTTCTCTCTCATCTATCAGGTCTAGTCACAGAAGTCTCAAGATTTCAACAACTGCTCAATGGATTATGGATCAGGCCTCATTTATAACTAAATTTGCATAGTAAATCAATACTGCTTGTTAATGGCATTGATAATCTACTACTGTGATTTTAATACTAAAATTCATATTGTTAAAACATGGTGCAAAAGTTAATGTACATATTGGATTGCATCACAAAACAATTCAAGCATACCGTCACTGTTGTACAAGAGACAATAGCCATTAACTTTTGATGGACAAGCCATGGTATTAGAACAATGATTTTAAAAAAGATATGATCTACTACTGGTTCTATTTAGTCCATTATATAACATGTAGTATAGTAAAACTGAGTTTGCATTTAAAGTGAGACTAAAATTAAACACCAATGAAATCAAGCCTCAGCGTTTTCTTTATCAGTATACCTGACAGCAGAATAGACGATGTACTCGTGCTCACAAGAAGTTTAAGCTCTTCAGGCACACTCATGGAGACTTATTTCTGCAAAACAGTTTTCCAAGCACAGGACCCTCAACCATGTTGCACTAGGTGACTTATTTGCCACATGTATTTGATTTTTAATTCCTCTTTCATCACTTGCACATAACTATTAATATGCAAACATTTACCTGGAAATGTTTCTTCTGAACACTTCTCTTTTACCACACACCTTTGAGAGCAAGCTGGCTTCTATTTAAGACTTACCTCTTCTATGGGGATATGAGTTTTGCAATTTAAAATTAACTTCTCTCTCCTAACAGGATAATCCTGAGCAGGACTTTCAAGCGCTGCAGAGCTAATAAACCACATGCAATGCACAAAACAGTACTGCAGACCTCAGTGAGTGATGGCATAGTTTTACAAAATATTTTTCCAAATTAGGCAGTTTCCATTTTGTTAGGACAATCCCATCAGAACATTCAGTCCTACCATCTTTTCAAGTTTTTTATTTTCCTCTTTTTAACACTGTTTCTGTTTGCTTTTATTTGTGTTTTTAAACAACTAGTTAAAACTGTACTCTCACAAATTTTTGAACTCCTTAAAAAAAATATGCCTCTCCTGAGAACTGAACACAAATGTTTAGGAAACATTTCTCTAATTAGTTGCATGAAGGCCTCCTAAACAGGTTCACAGCCTGTACTCCTATAGATCCAAATTGCTTAACACAAGGCTTTTTTTTCTTTTTTCCCCCCCGAGACTGTAACTGCTCTGGTCATTCCTGATGGTCTCTGCAAGGTGAATGAGCCCCCTTCCTTGTTTTACCTTGCTAACCTCACTGGAAATTATTTTGTGAGCACTTGTAAACAAAGGATGCCACACTGAGTCTTTTCTGTGCACCAGTGAATACCTTGCCACTACTACTGGTGTAGAATTACGTATTTAAGCTTCCATGTTCTCCTTTACATACTGCAGCAAATGTACACTTCCAAAGAGCTGAATCTGCCCTACATCATCAGTTGTGACTCAAGTCGTAACTTTGTTCTGCAAACTGAGGAAAGGATGCAAATTAATTTCCCTGAGATTCATCTGTCCTTTCCCAAGCCTGGGTGTGACAAAGCCATCTGCACCCTACTTTATCTCACAACAGACAATGGGTAAAACACCACGGTTCAGCAATAAACACTTCACACTAACAGCATAAAATGACTAACTGGTCATTGTCCTGTTGTTCTTCAAAGAACTCTCTTTCTCTGAAACCTTCCTTGTGCCCAATAGAGAGGAAGCGAGATGAGAGGGGAGGGCTTTATGTCCTTTCCACACGCACAAAACCAGGGCTTTACTAAGAGCTCCAGCCTGTTACAGCCAATGATCTCCATTATTATCTTCAACCTGTCCCCATGAAAACCCAGCAGAATTTTCCACTCGTGGATCTTAGCCCTCTGTGTCCATCAAAACTGCCAGAGAAAGGATAAAACTGAGATTAAAATTACTTTCCTTCAGACATGCTGAGCATGGACACCTTCTGTACTTCAGTAACATGAGACGAGACCATGGGCATTCATGGTTTCTGAATAACAGTGTTGTAATACAAATGTCCTTGGAAGACAGAGAAGGCAAGAAGGAATATTTCAAGAAAAGAGTTAAGCCTCATACACAATTTTTGTAAAATGAAGAATAAGAGGAAATAGTAATTGAAGAGAGATTAGATTACTTATAGTCTGTGTGCCAACCGGTGTGCACCAAGATAACACTTTCTTTTTAAAAGCACTTGGACAATTTCCCTTCACAGCTCCTGGCTCATTTAGAGATCCTGTCCCAACATGACCTCGGAAGGTTCTCGGTGGCCAACGTAGGGAACAAGCAAGAGGGAAAGAGAGAAGCATTAACTAAAGACTGTACTACACAAAGACCTTTATGGACTGTAACACACAGGCTCATGATGATGCATTGGTTCAAACAAACTGAAGCAGAACAATTTTACAGTTTTAAGAAAAATTATTATCAGCCATTCTGACCAAACCTGGTATTTCAGAGAAAACTGGTATTCATTCTATACATATTGTACTGATTTAAAGTAAGTGTGTATGTGAACACTTGGCAGAAAAAAATTTATCTGCTGATGGAAAAAAAGAGGAAAGGGAGAAGGAGAAGAGGAAAGAGAATAGACATTTTGTAATGCATGAAGTTCAGGCTATTATTTTCACAAAGTGCATGCATGATTACAAACGTTAACACCTGCTATTTTTTGTAGCAACAGCAAATCTCGAAGTATTGTACAAATCAATCATACACTAAAAAAAGATAACAAGCACGAGGAAAAATCCAGCAGATAACTTAGAGAGATGCTGTGCAGTAGTACAGAATGGGAATTAACATGAATAATTTACATCATCAAAATTGGAATCTGATTTAAGAATCCTTTTTAGAGAAAGAAAAACTTCAGTTTGCACTGCCATAATACACCAACACATTGGAGGGCAGTTAGAGATGTGAACGGGAATCTTTTAATTGTTACAAGTTCCTATTTAGAAGGAAAAAACCAAAAGAAAATATCTCAACATTTCTTCTGTTTATTGTAACTTGAAAAACGCAGCTTCTGATACACAGAAATATTCACAAGACACTATGGGAATGGACAACTTTTAAATTACTTCATCAAAGTTCCTACAATTCTTTTTCCAAAGAAGGGAAAGCAATCAATATTAAGCAAATAAAGCTCACTTGCATCTATCTAAAGCACTTTATTAAATACAGAGCTGAGGGTGAGATATCGCAACGGTAAATGCCCGAGGCTTTCATCTCTGGAGTCCTGGGTTCAAAGCCTTGCTTAGACAACAAAGAAGTACATTTACAGACGTCAGCAAGCCAAATTTGCTTCCATGAGATACTGACTGTAACTTTCCTTGTGTTTGCAAGACATGTAACTTCAGCACTAAGCATCTTCCCCATATGTGTTCCCATCAAACAACCACTTCATACTGGCATATGGCCACTCCTTTTCACAGGAGGCCTAAAACAGAAGAAGCAGGCTTTAAGTCATGCCTAACGTACCCCTGCAGTAAAAACTGAATGAACTGTGCTACTGGAGCCTTGTCTACCATCTTCATCAATCTACTTGCTAATAGGATTGACATCAACATCATGTTCCTGCAAAAGGGGGTATTGCCGTAAGGATAATTTACATTACAGAGGCTGTGATTTCACACCCAAAATCTACATGTTCATAATAACTGAATTTATCCAGGAAACAACTTCTGGAAAATAACTACTATACATAGATGTCTACTGCTGGCAAAACCAGTTTCAAACAGCTTAACATTTAAGGGAGACTCAGCTGATCAAACGCCTGAATGAAAATCCTAATTATATGCAAATATCCATGCAGTGCTTGGACTTTTCATATAGTGCAAAAGTTTAAATACGTTATTGTTTTAGACTTGTTTATTCATAAGACAATAAGTTAGTCTCATCTCTCTTGTTGCCTCAATTTTTCTCAACAAAGACACATCAAAGTCTAAAACAGAGAGGTTGCATCTCTTTCTTTTCAGTATGCAACCTGAAGTTTTCAGTAAAGTTTGTAATTTGACTTTGCTAGAGATGGATAGAGAAGAAAAAAAAAAGTCACATTAAAAAATGTAGCAAGATACATTAAGACTAACAGTTTATTCCGTGTCTGGATCATGACTTCAGAATGTTGGGAAAACTTCAAGAAACACCAATGGACTATCATCCACCTTTCACAATATTCATCAATTCCAAATCATAAAAGGAAAAAAAAAAGACTGAATTTTACCTATTTTTATAGAACATTATCTCCATGCAATGCTGAATTTTCCATGATTCTAGAAACATTTTTATCTTTCCTAGCAGGACTCATATTGATAACCAGGATGGAAGTGACAGCATAGTTAGAAGTGCTCATCTTGCTATTTTCCAATATCTAATGGGCTTTCAAGTGCTATTTTGAAGGTTCAAGGGATTCAAAACAAATGACACAAACATCAGGATGATGATGAACTTGTTTTCCTTTTCTTCATCTACCTTCCCTAGAAAGATCTTTGTTCTCCAAAATTTTCCAATCATCACATTTTCTAGAGCAAAGATTAATCCTCATTTCATTGCTTACAGAGAAACAGAGAACCTCAGAAGAGGATTGCAACATGAATCCATGAATGACCATAAAGCTGGATAATTTGCTAGAATTGCAAAAATACTACTGTGGTACTTTTCTGCTGTTTTGTACGAGTTCTGCCACTTGGATACTTAATTCTGTTTCTTAAAATATCAGACTTAACTCAAGTTTTTACATTTCTATTCTGCTCCATCTAGTGGATTATTGATTTTTGCAATGAATGCTGCAACAATAGTATTCTAATATACCATGCTGGGTTAGCTATTAGGACAAGGGACCATGTTCAAATGATTATTTTTTTGGCTTTAGATGAAACAAATTAAGTCACATTCCTGGGTACCTGGATAAGACTATAGGATTCTGGCAGCGTGTTCGTGCAACGTAAATGGGAAAATGGTGTCAGTTAATTATATCACTGAAACAAGACTAAGTAAGGGACGAGCTTTGATTATAAGGGACAGGTGGCAAAATTTCTCCTGGTGCTTGCACAATTTACTAGGTCAGTCCTGGGGAAAAAAAAAATTCCATGCCTGTGTTGTTTTGCTAAAACATCAATATCCTCCAGGCTTCATAGCCTAGATTTCAGTGTTTTCTTCCTGCACTCGGTGATAGGCAAAATGAATTTACACACTTGATAAGCTGCTTTGTTTGCGTGATATGAATAATTTTATTCAACCAAAGTCTCTTCAGTACACAGACATTTGGCGTGGTTTTTTTCAGTGCTGCATTGTTTATAATACTCTATTTAAAGACTGCTATTCAGGACCTCTGCTAACTTATCAGAGGGATATTTAAGGCAATGAGAGTTTGATTGACGAAAAGAAAAATTAGGTAATTAGCCCATCCTTATATGTAGCTCATGTGAAATCAATGCAGCTTTTAATGGTAAGAATAGTTGTTTTCTTTTCAAAAGCAAATATAAAAAAATCCCCATATCAATGAATTAATAATACCTGTTCATACATGGAGTCATTGGAACCAATGGTTCAAAGACAATGCTATGCACGTGTCTGCTAGGCTGGGTATGGGATGTGTTTTCTGTGAAGCAAGTTACAACATAAGAAATAAATATTAGTTTACTCTCCCAAAGCATATAAAGTTACTATATTATGCTTGTTTTCAACTAAGAATCTAGCTAGGAAAGTACTGAAAAAGGGCCTATCACCACAAAAACTAAAAGTCAATTGAAATATTAAGCCCAGAGTAGTTGTGGGGGTTTCTTAATACTTGTTGCTCTTTTCTAGTTCGTTGTTTTTTCTCTCCATCATGATAGGCACCTCCAATAGTTAGTTATAACTGGGTGAGATAAGACTAACTCCAGATTGATTTGCTTTTCAGGACTGTATTGTAACAGTATGCAGCTAATAGCACTTTCTATCAAAGAATCTTGAAGTGTTCCATAAATATTAATTCAATAAGCCTCACAACATGCAGGTGAGATAGCTCCACATTATTGTATCTATTATATTTTTGCTGGAGGCATACTAAGTAGAAGTGACTTGTTCTGGAATGGAAATTGGTCTTGATTCCAATCGTCAGATTTAACCGCTAGAATTACTCACTCCCATCTGTCCCCAGATCAACACAGCTTTGCCACTGACTTCAATGGAGCCAGGATTTCATGGGAAGACAAAACTCTTTCTTAATTTGCAACTAAACACTACTTTTTAGCTTCAACATCCTGCATTTATTGATACATCTTCAGTAAGTTTCTCCTAGAAACAGATGACTGACATCAACAGAGAAGCAGTAAATATTGTAAAGATTTTTAGTATGCATAAAATCGTCCTGATATATAATAGCTCAGGCAACAAGAGACTACACTCCTCTGTTCTCTACTGCTGTAATTCATGAGAGTCAGAGTTCTGACTTTGCAAATAGGACTGCAAACTTAATTTTCAGAAGTGACTTCCATTTTTACATTCACAATTTTGCAATCACCATAGTTGTGAGAACAGTGATACGCATTAAGGTAATTGATTGTGCTTTGAAATCAAGTAATCAAATGAGCATCAATTAAGCCTGCAAATGTTTGAAGCCATGACACTACAAAGTAAAATTATTTTTCCTTGTAAGCTTTCAGCATAATACACTAAGCAAAACTGTGTCTTCTTTCTGGATCAGCCTCACACGAAGTATTTAGTGAACATACTAAAGATTCATGTTGTGTGAAAAATTAATTTAATAACTGAGGGGTCTACATGTGGTCTTTTTCTAGTTTGATATCTCATTTTGTACTCAACCAAATCCCACAAAAAGACAGAGACCTCTTATGCACCACACTGCCTAACTTCTATCTGACCCACCAAATGGGAGCTGGAACCTGCCTGCCAGAGCACACTCTCAGGGGACTCCGAGGAACATCTCTCCTTCTAGAGTTAAACAGAAGATAACTAGTAAGCTGTTCAGACCTGTCAAAACACAGACATTCTCGTGGTTGCACAGGAGTATGCCCCTGTAGATGGTTCAGAAATTTTAAGGGCGCTATAGAAACTACACCAGCGTGAACTCCAGCACCTGGGAAAGATGAGTAGGATACCCCAGGACCACCAGTTTGATTTAAAGAAGATAAATTCCACCAATCTCCTCACTTCACATACCTACTGGTAGAATCATTTCAAATTGGATTATCATTATTCCATACCTGAACCTCAAGTTATTTAACATTCCAGATTAATATTACAATGACCAAAAAAACCACAAAAAACCAAAAAAAAACCAAAAAAACAAACGAAGAAAAAAAAAAACAAAAAACCAAAACAAAACAAAAAAACCACCTCACTATTTTTAAGGTCCAAGAAAAGACAAAAAAAATTTTCAGGACTGTTTGACTACTCCACCTGAATCTGCTGATAAACTACTACTGCTGATAAGGTTTGGTGCTTTACTAATTCCAATGAAAGTACCAGGAAAATTCTATCCCATAATAAGTGTTGGCAGCACTGCACCCTGAAATTGTAAACTCCTGAGGCACAAACCTGTCTATAAAACTCTTGGACATCTAAGGTGCTATAAAAATAACAATGCATTCAGCTTTATGCAATTTTTAGCTAAAAATCGGTCAATCCCTCTTCTCTGCCCTCCCTCCTCCACACAGTTACCACAGAAATTTTGTTCTGTTGGGGTAATATATATTTTTAATGCAAAATTTCAACAGGAACCATTTTTTATGGTCTACTAATAAACCCTTGAAAACAGGGATTTATAATGGAAACAGTGACGGACCCTTAACTACAGTGTATGCAACCATAATAAAAAGAATTAATGTAGTCAATTTGTACTACTGTTCTCAGAACAAAAAAAACCTCTATTTCAACTGCAATCCTTTCAACAGCTGATTGGCAAGCCTGTCCATTTCTAGTCTGCAGTGTTGTCAGTTGTCTTCAACATGATAATGAGCCTGTCACCATATTCAAATAGCCCTGTGACAGCATGTTTTGTGAGCATGACGTCCACTGCAAAGGGTCTGTCAAAAAGCACCTTTCAGAAAATGAAAAGAGAATGCTTTTCTGATGATAAATCTCATTTCTTCATAGCTAAAAGAGTGAGATTTTTCATCTGATTTTGTCGGTGTTGTGTTGCATTTGTGTCTTCAGATAATCCTGCGTTGTGACGCATAAAATTTTAAAGTTATCTGTAAAGACAAAGTGAGAAATAATAATCTTTTTTGAGTTCACTGGAGGCTTTGCATAAAACTGCAGTGCTGCTGGCTTTCCATCAAATTAAAACTGGAAGGGGGAGGGAATGGTATTGGGGGTTAGCTTGCGACCAGAAGCAAATAAGGCTCACAGTAAAGATCTCAAAGTCTACACACTTCCTTCGTTAGAGTCTTCACTCTTTCCCAAACAGCTTGTTAAAAAATCTCCCTTGCCCTGTGTGGTCCTAGTTAAGTATGACCAGGTTGTATGCAATTCTCTGGCTTTCAGATCAAGGAGGCAGAATGTGGACACAGGCAAAGCTCCCAAGTACTGTTACAATTCAAGAGTGTGTATTACATGCACTATGTATTCCATGTTCAGCTGCCACCCCTGGCACCCTCAGCTGGAGAAATTGTTGCAAGAGAAAAATTTAAATTATGTTGGCAGCACAGATTCCTCTGCATGTGTGTAAGCATCTTCTGATAATATCGACAGGAAATACAGAGGTGCATCAAAGAGAGCGCTTTATTTCCCCTGCTGACTAAAGTTTGGGTTAATTTGACTTTACCTTTTAGGAGTCTTTTCATCAATAGCTGATTGAGGAATCCACATGTAAAAGGAAGTGGCAAAAAGAGAAATGTAAAACCCCAACCAACAAGCAATAAACCTTTCTCTCTTTCAGCCATTGGGTGAGAATGGGGTGGACATGGCTGGACTTTGAAGTCCCAGAATGAATGCCACATTAACCTCAGAGAAGAAGTTCCACTTCTAGCTGTGCCTCTAACACCACGTGATTTTTATTAAGCAATTCTTGTTCTCTCTGTCTTAGGTTAAATACTGTAAAATGGGGATAGTACTGTCTACATCGCAGGAGTACTCCAGAACTTAGAATAAATGTTGTCAGAAAAGAGTGTTGACAAGCTCATGACACATTCACTGCAGAAAAATCATGGTGCACAAGTGCAAAGTGTTTCAAAATTATTAAACAAGTTTGTTTCCTTAAATATTTGTGAAAAACAGTGAACCTGTAAAGTCAGGATACCAAACGCGGATTTCCCCTGCTGACTACTGTACAGTGTGAAGTATTTTGCTATTAGTACTACCTAGGGTTTTTAAGGCCAGTAAGAACATAAGGCTGACAATCCTATAAGGCTACAGTCTAAGAGATGTACCTGCAAGAATCTGGTGGCATTTGTTTGGGATTAGGGACAGACAGTTACTGCAGGTGTGAAGGTGCAACTTATCTTCACCCATTCAACATTTGCCTTTGAAAGGACTTTCTCTGCTTTTGATCCACAACCTTCTTTTTTTTCTGTTTACATAGATGAACAAATACTTACATTTACTCTGCCCATAATTCATGATTAAAATTATGAGTGAATAAGGAATTTGATTAATTCAGGTCTAACAAGCTGAAATAAGACAATTTTTCTGGAAGTCAATTTTTTTTTTTTGTTACTTTGAGGAGACCTTAATATAGTGGAGCTGTATTTTAAATTTGGAATATACAACATGGTATGCCCACACTTGATCATGTAATACAATGTATCTATAACTGAATAAAATGCAAAGGTAGATTTTTACACATTTAAATGAAGGCAACTAAGCATTATGCAGCTTTAGGCAGCATAAATGGACAATCAACATTAAATATGACTGATTTTTAAATTCTTCATTGCTCAGCTGGAGGGAAGTATTACAAGGCCAAAAAGCAGAGCTATGGACAGCTGGCTTTGTGCAGTAGCAGTTCTCTGCCTCAGTTTTCAA
>VWZG01011923.1:1319758-1381142 GCA_013396735.1 Grallaria varia | reverse complement strand
TCTTTGGAGGGGAAAAAAAAAAAAAAAAGAAAGAAAGAAAGGGAGGGGGGAAAAAAGCAAATTAAAAAAAATCTAAACGTAAGGCCATACAAACATACAAAGAAGCTTGGGTCTCTAGGACTTTCATTGTCTCAGGGAGTTGTCACCACCCTGAACCCTCATTAAAGCTGAAGAGATGCAGGAGCAGCATTAAAATGAATGCAAACCATTTGCCGCAATCTTCTGCTCACACCATCTCCAAATGAAGGCAGGCATTGCATAATCCAGGCAGCTAGAGCTCCTGACAGGTGGATGATTTATGCTCATAGTCGGAAGAATCGGAGAGCCTGCAGAGGACACAGCGTGAGCAAGGTGGTGGCGAGACAGATGCTCTCAGTGGGCTTGCAGAGGCTGGCAGGCTCCAGCCAGCTCAGGTGCAACTTGAACACTTTAGTACTGAACTCATATTGCCTAGATTCCAGCACAGCAAGATACCATTTACAATATTATGTACAGTAGATATACTATCAAACCTATCCGTGTGCCATTTATCTATTTGTGTACACACACACACATAAAATACATATATTTTTTCTATTTGCAGTTCAAGTGTGTTCATGTACACTTTGCATGTACATATTCTCCATCAAAAAAGAAAGGGCAGATTAGGACAAATTCTGCATTGTTGCACAGCCACGTAGCATAAGTGAAACCACCAGAGTTGAACAGATGTAAGTGGGGGAAGAATTTGGCTCTAGTTTTCAGAGAACAGGGATAAATCTGCGGTATTGAAAATCCCTTCAGTTTATTAAGAGTGTTTGAAAGCTAAGGAAGAAAATGACTGGAGTCAAAATGAAAACACCCACAGGTCCAAATGTACTGGGATTTTCTAACCACTTACGCCATGTATCTGCAAAGCACAGAAAACGCCACAATCATGTGGTTCTGCAGAAAAAGCACAACATTAGCAAAATATAATGTAAATGACACTCACGTCATCTACTTCAATCTTTCAATGAAAAGATTTCTCCTGTCAGGGTTATCTATAAATCCCATCCAAAACTGCAACATCATTTCCAACCATGTAATTCAGCTTCCTATTCCAAAAGGAAGTATGTATAATAGGATTGGGGGTTTGAACTTTCACTCCTCTTCTGTAAGCAAGAAAGTGATCTACTAAAAGAAATAAGTGAATGAAATTACACACACATAAACAAGATATTATACCTGTTTGTGTCCTGCAACTACACGTTCATTTGTTTTTTAATAGAAAAGGTGAAGCCAGGACTAAATTATCCTACCTTACGCATATCAACAAAATAAACAATCCACCTGGTCTCACATTTGACCCACCACATTTTCCAACTGAGGCTGTCACTTAATTATGTATTTTTCAGGGGCAATCAAAGAGTTAAAGCATTCTGATGTGCACACTGCAGGTTATCTGGGTTGAATCTGGGACTTTGCTGACTCTCAGCTCCTCTCCACTTTAACAGACGGGGTCAAAGGTGAAACTGCAGACGAGAATTAAAGACACAAACATCCCTTTAATCAGATAACACAGTCAAAGACTTGCAAATTCCCAAGAAGCCACTTTACAGGCACGTGTCATGGGCTATTCCATAAAGGGGAGGGAATGCTGGAGAGGAGGGAAAGAGGACCTATTTCAGCTAAACAGAACTTAAAAAGGCTGGAAATTGGAGAAAATAAATGGGAACAAAATGAGACATTGCTAGCATTCAGAATGCTTTCCGATTGCACTCATCTCCCTACAGAGGACCACTAGTGTTAGAAGGCTTCACACTCTGCATTCATATGTTTTTCCTAACTTCATAAATCAGCCATTTTTAAGAATACTTCCATAACAAGTATTTTAACTGGAGATGAGCTGAACCATCTTGCCAGGATGGATATCCCCAGCAATGTCAGGATGCCCAGAGGAAATACAGTTATTCAGCATGACTAGGATTCACGAAACAGTGAGTCAGGTAACGAGAACCTCAAGAAATTAATTGTTCTCTCTCCCACCTGGCCAGAAAAAGACTGCCTGGGAGATATGTGCTTGCAGCAACTATTTTCTCATCAGCATTCTTCTGATACAATTGTGGTATGGAAGAGGAAAATGAATAGAAAATCAGGAAAATGAGAGGCGATAAAAAGAGAAAAGAGAAGAATTCTATGTCATCTTAGCTATTCTGTGGCTCTGTACCCTGATTACTGCATTCCTTTGCATCACACCCAAGATCAACCAATGGGGCATGTATGTGGCACGCTCCACCAGACAACAAGATCAGCAAAGACTATGGCTATGCACACCATACTCAGAGGTGTTCCAAGTCCTCTTTTTGTCTGAATTACAGTCAGAGATTTGTATTTTGGGGTGATGCTCTTGAGGGCTGTTGAAAAGGAGGAGTCTATTCAGCCTTTTTATAATAAAACCATCACTCTTAGAGCCTCCCTTCTCAGCCCAGTTCTTCACCTGAGGTATAACTAACCAGAAACTTTTCTAATACATCTTTAAACAGGTATTTTAAAACAGCTTTCTACTTTTTAAGGAAAACATTCATTTTCCTATTTTAACACTTAGCAGTCTAGCCAGTCTCAAAATTGGAAGCTTAAGAACTTTCATTATAAGTTTGAAAGGGAACCCAGCAAGTGGTTTATGAACTGAAAAATCAGTTCAGAGCAAGACCTCTCCTAACATTATAATAATCATGGATCTCAATATGGATCCAAAGTGTATTTATGCCATCTCTTAAGTCATCTTACCTTAACTGATTCCAAAACTGTATCCGGAAATGCAGTAGTTTGGGTGACTGAGGACAAGTAAGTTCCTCTTCCCAAGTGTTATCCACTGAAATGCAAAACTGGCCACACAATGAAATCTAAGGTGGTCATTTCAAAAGCTTGAATTGAATTACAAAAAAAATGAAAATGAGACAGAGCATGAGAACTGCAGACACTAAAGACCTTTGGAAATGCAATTTGGCAGACTGTCATGAAAAGCAACATGTGGCTCTACCACTGTTGAACAAATGATATAAGACTGATCTGTTGATTGATTCAGATCAGCCTAAAGACATGGCCTGTCTTCAGTCAGCCACCCACAGGACTGAAAAGGAACATTAGAAAGAGCATAGGGCACTGGTGAAATAATTTTCATATCATTGACTAAAAATTACAAGAACAGCACTGCATGGACTACAGCTTGGCTGGAAAAGAGAGAGAAGAGGAGATGAAAGATGAGGATGATGGTCTTATATTATTTGTTGATTCCTAGGGTCTGCATGTGCTCAGCATGCAGCAAGTTACCAACATTCTCTCTTGTTAGTCAGGCAGTTCTGCTGCAAAGCATTTACAGCATACCAACAATTCTTCTACTAAGGGCACAGACTGGAGTTGAGCTGATTACAGAATGGTATCACACAGACTTTCTTATAGATTGTATTTTAATTTTTCTAAATTAAGTATTTAATAATCAACTGTTTTAACATGACTGAAATAAGACCCTATGCAAGCAAGTACTACAGTGTGTTGATTTTGGATCTGCTACACTGAAACTGTGAATCAAACTGACTTCTGATCTTTCACCTGATGATCCTGAGACCTAAAACAGATTCTTATGAAGAGAAAAATTGATAAACGTATTAACTTTGTTGAACAATAAAGAGTAAAAAGGAAAAATATTGATATTACTCAGTAAGTGAATATATTCAACATAGCTTGCATTTGACTTTCTCCAGAATCATTAATCTAATAAGAGCCTATTGAAGCTTAAAATAGAGCTATGTTTTTCATTTATAAAGATTAATAGCTATATTAAGTGACTATTATGAGTGCAACAGACTCCCATCATAGTTTCCCTTTTCTATCATATAAATACCCAAAGAAAATAAAAAGAAAGAAAGAGAAGAAAGAAAAAAGAGAAAAGGCTTGTTAGATGAGACCAATTACCAGAACAGCTAGTAAGCATGTCAAAATCTGAAAAAAGAACAATTCATTGCTGAATCACTTTTATTTCAGATTTCAGGCTGCTGACTTTCAAACAAAAAAAGCCACACTGCAAACTGCAAATGAAATAATATTCCAGCCTCACACAGTGACTCAATGAATAGAACTGGCATAGGCTCACCACTGGCAAAGAACACCGCAGCTTGTAAAAGGGCAATGACTGGTCAGAGAGATGACTGTGGCTTAGTCATACAGATGTGCCAAAATTCATGTCAATTCTAACTTTACTCTTTTTTTGTAGGAAAGAAGAGATTAAGTGTGAAATACTTGAGGGACAGCACTCTATGAGGTCAGTGTTAACAACTGCAGATGGAAATTTTAGTGCTTCTCAACACGTTCATTGCTTTGACCAAGTGAAGAGGACAAGTGAGTTCCTCAACCTCGAAGCTTTTTTGGTGTCAATCCATTCCAAGCGTCAGAAGACTGCCTGTACATCTGCCATGTGGTTCTAGTTACCAGCACCTGCATCATTCCAGAACTTCACCCCAAATAATTCTACCTTATATCCTGTTGTTTCTACTACGATTTTACACATCAAGTTTTACTGAGGAGATGCAAATGCTGCCCAAGCAAGGGCTCAGTAAAAGACAGAAAGGTTGGCTCCGGAGCAGCACTGCAGAGAGATGCGTATGCATCACCATTAAATGCACCTTCTACCAGAGAGGCGACACCTATTCCACTCAAGCAGGGGACATGCAAACATTTGCACAGCAGAAACAGAGAAAAGTGAAGCATACAGACAACATTAATGACGCTCTTTACAAAATGACCCCAATTTAATATAGGGCAGGACCCATGGATAAGAATTCAAGTGCTCTGCAATAAATGGCACTGCCACATTGATGTATGTGCTTATGGGTGGTAGAGACCAAGAATGAAAGGCAGCTATTTGTCTGGGAGCTCATGGGAAAAGGTGCCGTATTGTACACAGTCCTACATCCTTCAGACTTGTCCCTACATACCCTTATCACTTATATTGCTGTCACTGTACTTCTAGTGCATAAGCAAATGTTCACAGGGGCTAAATCGAATGAATATCCTTTTCAAAAATAATTGCTAGAAAATCAGGAAAATACTGCTTCCTTATTTTAGGATCAAAAGAAGAAACATGACAAATGAAGATGCTCAGTTAATCACCTCAGATGATGATGAGAAAATATTAGTAAAAAGCAATTAATCTTAAATACTATTTCAATTTAAGCAGACCCATGAATCTGCAGAACTAACTCCTTCCAGTTCTGAGGAAGTAATAGGTAAGGTATTTGCACTAACAAAAATACCGTAAAATCTAATCCCAGTCAAAATCTTTCAAATTCGCCATTTTCAGTAACTAAAACAAAAAGTAACTAGAGGCTGAAAGCATTCTTTGCTTGCCTAACCCTGCAAACAAGTGCTGTCACTGGGATTTTCACCAGCGACTACTATGGGAGCAGACTCAAGTTGCAGATGAGTAAGCCAGCAAACAGCTTCGACCTCAGATTTGCAAACGCTAACACAGAAACTTCACATTTACACATCTGTGTAAAGCCAAGAAATGTAAAATGGTCTCAAACAGACAAATGATTGCTTTCTCTACATTCACTTCATACCTCCTCTTTTATGAAAGTGGATGGAGTATTTGTATAAAGGCACAACTGTAAAACAAAATAGGATCTAGAAAGAGAGAAATTTTGTTTAAAGACCAAGTCCAGTGAATTGCTGGTACTTCTGGGCTTTATTCTAAAAAAATACTCAGAGACAGAACATAAATCAAAGAGGCACAATACTGCAACACAAACGCTATGAAAACTTCTCAGGAGGCCAGCACTTGGTCTGAGCTGTAGCTGCTTTCACGTGATTTCTAAGCTCAGAAAGCATCTCCAATATTTGCTTAATCTCGAGCATTATTCTAATGGATGAATAGAAGTGCTAGTTGCTTGAGCTCACTATAAACACTCATCTGCAGCTCAATAGTTCGTCCTTCCTCATCAGTTACAGAGAGTGGATAGTCATGAGCAATGTTTTAGGGCAGACAAATTGGGCTGTCAGTTCTAATGGGTGAACTGGGCTATCAGGTCACACTTTGGTTAGGAGGAAAGAGGCTTACTTATGAACACCAACAACACTTGAGAGATTAGTTTCTATTGTTTCCAAGGATATTTAACAGATCCCAGTATATATTAAACCCAGCACACATTGAATGAAAGAAAGCAAGGGAGAGCAAAGGGGAAAGGGAAGAGAAAAGGGGGGAAGCAGGAAATAAAATAGAAGGAAAGGGAGGAAATAAAAAGGGAAAGGAGTAGAAGGGGAAGAAAGGGGGAAAGAGGAAGGGAAGAAGAAAAGAAACAATTCCAAAAAATAGCTGCGCTAGAAACCAAACTCCCTCATAGTACACTGAAACATAGAAGAGAGCTGATATTCGGAAGGGACTTCAACAGAAGACACACCATGTTATCTCTTAATGTTATAACACAGAAGTTTAGTTTAATATCCTGCATTAATGGAGGAGCTCCTTAAGTGTAATAGTACAACAGAGAGCATAAGAAATATCACTGAGGTCAACGCCGCTCTATTAACTGTCATCCTGTATAGAAATATTTTCTTTAAATACCATTAATGCATTCTCCTCTCCTTTGTTCTAATTTCTGAAGGCAGCAGAAACTAAAACTTCCACCACAATAATTTCTGCTTTCTTCTTGGCAGAGTAATAATATTAGACTTGTGAGAGAAACTTACCTTGGCAATGTCTTATGCACAGATCTTTTCAAAAGAGATGTTATTGGAAGGAATCCTATTAAGCAGGCTTTTTCACTGGCCTCAAAACATAGGTGATAACACATTTTTAGTCATAAAGAAGATTGCTTAGTTTTATTTATTATTTTGAGAGAGAATCCATTAATCTGCTCCTCTTCATATCACGCATCTCTTTACGTAACTGTAAACTCAAACTGCCTGTTTCTCCTTGCTGAATAGGATTCATTTTCATAGACTGTCAAAACCAGAAAGGATCAATATGATAATTTAATCCGATCTGCTACTTAACACAAGCCAAAGATGTTCACACAGTAATCTTTGTATAATAAACTCAGTAATTGTGCTTTAAAATACATACATCTCTTATTAAAAAATGTATTCTTATATTTGAATTAATAAAATCTCTCAAAGTGTGAAGCAAAAATATTTTAGAGAACTCCAATTTTAGCATGTTGAGAAAAAGTTTAACTAATGTGTAATAATCTCCTGGTTCATTACCTGCCCATCTAAAATGTTCAAGCATTTTTAAAACTGTCAGTAATTGCTTTTATTCAGATCACTGCTGAAGGAAAAAACTTAAAAGTACAGAATTTCTTTACAAGGCAGATTGTAACTACTGCCTTGCCACTGCCCCAGGGATGCTGAGGTCACTTTGAGGGACTGTATAAAAGCTTTTCAAAAAAACCCAAGCAAACCAATGAATGAGAAGTGTTAAGGGCTACTCAGCAAGAAGTGCAAGTACAGTTGCTAACTGCACTGCTGTGATGGGAAGGGTTACACTGAACTCAGCACTGCCAGATGACTGACAAGCTCAGAGTTTCTATTCATTCTTAGAGCCAGAATAATGGCTAACATATGAGCAATGGTGAAGACTCACGGACACAAAAAAGGCATATTGCTGATTCCTCCACAGCACAGACTGCTAAACCTGCCAAATGATCGGCACTCGAATGTAGCTCCAAGAGCCTCCCTTAATACTTGGTGAGGATCTGGCCTCTCATTTGTAATAGCTGGACTAATTAAGCTGAAATCCTGTCACTCTGCTTATTCTGTTTACAGTGTGACTAATAATTCATAAAGGCCATCCATTCATAAGGAATATACAGCCATACTTACATGAACCATATTTTCTGCCATTTTATTATGGTATACTTCATTTTTCACATAAACTTTGATTTGTTTCTATGTATGACCTACCTATGAACCAGAATTTCTAAAATAACACCCAGTGTAGAACAGCCAGTGCACACAATCCCTAAAAAATTCTGAAAACATCCAGAAATGAGAGATATGTGGGAGAAGTTTTGATGTCAACAGTCCTGTAAGAAGCATGAACTAGCATTGCACAGAACTCTGAGAGCTAAAACAGGATACAATATTTCAGGTGGTCTAAAAGCTGAGCTAGTGCCACTCAAATTGAAAAACCTCTTGAAAAACAGTTATATGAATGCTACATCTGAAACAAAAAGGAATTTTATTTTGGAATAATTAGTCCGTTGGAATTATTTCACATGGGCAGCTCTTCTGAGAAAGATCTGTTATATAATAAACATTGAATAATATCTTCTACCACAAATACACGCCGCTAGCAAACAGTCCCATAGACAGTATTAAAAGGCATATAGTACTAATGTGAGATTAAAAGTAGAATTCAACCAGAAAGATAAAGAAATTCAAATAACTACTCATGATTTCCCATATCAACTTACACAGTTTTACACAGAGCTTTCCTTCTTAGAAAAGAAATCAACCCCTTTTTCTCAATCCAACAAGCTGTATAAAAAGAGAAATAACTAAAACACCCAACCTTGCTCACAAACACAGATTTAACTCTACCACCTGAAGCAAACTAATAACCAGCTTCTAAAGAGTCTGAAAGGCCAAACTTAAAACACTGATTATAAACCAACAGAACTGAAAACTATGGAATGTCTCAAAAGTGTTCATTTTTTAAAGGGCAAATTTTCGTATCTGTCTCCCTGGACCCTTTTAGCAATTACAATATTATTTCAAGAATTCTCTAGGGATACATTTAAAAAGTTTCTCCCTAGACTATACAAGAATCTTTAATGTTGTTTCATCTGTTCTCACGGATCACAGAGAATCCAAAAGTGCAGTCAGAGAATCTGTATTTTGGGAGAACCAACTGTGTGATACTTGAATATCCTATTTTTCATAATACTGACACACAAAATTAAACATAGAAAAATGTTCAATTTCTTCTTTGAGTGAAATGTACTCCGCTATGCTGCTAGTAACCATTACAAAGAAAAGTAAATGAAAATTTGACACCCTCATATTTGTCATGTGTTTAAAAGCTAATCAGCATCTGCTGAATGCTTCAGTATAAAGTATGACACATATTCAAAATTAACATCCATATACCCAGACATTTTTTCAAGTAACAGTCCATGGGCTAAACCAAAATGACATGTTCCTCTGGATCAGTCTGCACCAACTTTCTTGTAAGAGATGTAGATAGGAGCCAGGATCTCAATCCCCCTTCAGCTCAGCCCAGTATGGCAATCCTTTATCATTCCCTCTCTGGCTTCTGGTGCACAATTTGAAAATTATCAAAAACCTTGATCGAGGTGTTGCTGGCTCTGATTCATCAAAATTCTTGAGAACATGGACAGAAAATCCCCACTCCACCCTCTACTACATGTGACCAGAAATCCAATTCCCTCCCAGGATTTGACACAAAAACACAACCTCAAATTCCTAACATGAGGTCTCTCACAGAAACAGTGGACACTTGATATAAACAGCATTATCTTGCCACAATAAATGACTGAACATGCAGATGTCATAAGGGATGCCATTCTATCCATTTGCTGTAAGTGGTTTTCAGACCTTGCCCTAGAAGCTAAACTAAAACTCTGAATCTTCTTCTAGGCACTCTGATTTCCATCACAAAATTTATACAACTCACAAAATGACAGTGTAATAAATTCCTTAAAAATATGAAGGGAAGAACTGCGTCTGATAATGGTTTCACTCTGGATTACATTTAAAATATGCTTGTTAAGGAAAATCTCCAGAAGAAAACTCCCCACAAACAGGGTAAGATTTCTGGAGAACATGTACCCTGGCAGATGTGCAGTTCTTCTAAGAAATGTGATGCTACTCTCAAAGCTGCTTAAACTTGATTTTATTTCAGGTCTGCAACTAAATTTTTTTTGTAAATAGATTTAGACTGTCAATTTCCAGGCATGCTGTGCCATCAGCATGTAGAGACTGCTGTGACAAACGTGGAGGCTGCAGCAGCAAATTTTATTATAAACTGGTAATTGAATTGAACAGGTTTACATTTGAATAGATTTACTGCAGCATGATCTCTGACATGCTGCATGGGACTGAAATCCCTGTCTGTACATAAAGAAACATCTAGGATACAGGAAGAATCATTTCAGCTTATTTTAAGTCCATGTTAATCAATAAATTTAAAGCACTTTACACATTAAAGTAGTCAGTGTATCATTTTTCTTCATTCTGTACACAAAGGATGTGGTCAAAGCCAAAAAGTCATCTCCAGACCTACCCACAAGTAAAAACAACACCATCTGTCTCCAAAACTACCTCCCAAAATGAACAAAAGAAAAATCTTTGTTACAAGTACAGTCTTACAAATGTACTATGAATCAGCATGGTTTCAAATGTAAAAGCGGCCACTAAACGGGGAAAGAAAATAAAATGTCCTTATAGGTTCTTGTAGGTTGTCCTATTAGGTGGTAGATAAGCAACATCTGGAAAGATAAACTAACTCGCCCCTAAATTAAAAGGCTCAGTAATTAAAAGTGAGTAGAAATCGTACTGTGCTTCAACAGAAAACCCTCACGCAACATGAATGGAAGAACAAAGATGTGCCCAAGAGTGAGGCTAACAAAGAAATCTTCTTTTCAAAGCAACTAGTTATTTTGTCATTGTAGAACATTCAGGAAAAGATATGCACTTTAATAGCAGAAAATTTATGAAATTCTAATTATCAAAACTTGCGGCATTAATTTGAATCCACGGACAATGAACATTCATACAAAAAAATGTGACTCACAACTTTCATCTGAATTGTCTAACTAAATTTACTCAGTTAACAAAACAGTACGCAGGAACACAGTATACTTGTGCACAATTTTGGTAACTGAGATAATTAGTCATTCGTAAAAGAGACACTTAACTTCTTCATGGAGTCCCAGAAGCTGCACACAGCCTAGACTTTTAAACATACATAAATATATATATACATATATGTTAATGGATTTGCAATGGTGCCCTGAAAAATTTAAAAGAAAAGCACTGTATGAATTTAGCTGCATGAACGCTTGGTAGCACTGTTCCGGTTCCAAACAAGTTGCTCAACATATCCAAATATTTCTAGTGATATGGAATCTTAATTTACTAAAAAAAGATGTTAAGAAGCATGGACTCTTTCAGAATGTGCCATACCCCGTCATCCCATTCTCTCTACAGTTTATCAGAGCACTATAATATCAGTTTTAGTAACTGCTCCTTGTGGTCAGTTATATGAGGATTTTGGCAAGTAAGAGCTCTGCCATCACCACTGGAAGAGAGGGTCAAATCCTGCCGTTCTTACTGAGGCAAAACCTCCATTGAACCTGACAGGAGTTTTGCTCAAGTAAGACTAAAGACAGCAGGATTTGGCTCACCGGATCATAGCATCTGCCAAAGCAGTTTCACAGAACAAGGTTTATTCTTAGTAAGTATAATCCAATAAGAATATGTCTGTAGGTGCGTGATAGGCCTAATTTGCCCATCGTCTCTTCACTGGTCTATGCTGTTCTTGGGTTTTACCCTGATAGCTGTATACTTAAACCTGTTTTAAGTTATCATCAAATGATTTGCAAAAATCAGCCAGCTATTAAAGCTGAGTTTTTAAGCACTGACAAAGCAAAACTGCATAGGACTATTTTTAAAGTGGTTGCTTAACACAAAGTACCCTCCATTGGATGCAATATTTAGAGAACATTACATTGATTTTATTTCAAATGTTTATCTAGTTCCGAAGTCCATTACATCTTTCTTGCTGGTAACAGTGCTCTACAATAACAGCATATACAATATAGGCACATAAAAATGCATTTTTGCATACACAGTAACAGCAATACAAGTGGATAGCAGGCAACCAAGATTCAAGGAATCACCTTTTTTGGTAACATAGATAAGTCATGTTCCAGATAAGATAGCACCATTTCTTGAAAGCATTTTCTTATGTTCACCTGTTATTCAGTATCTTCAAAATGTAACTGATGAATTAAAACATTCAACTTATACTCACAGTGAGGGACAGGGGTTCTTAAGGAAAAAGAAAAGGGGGATGAAGTCTCCTCTTCTGCATGCCATTGTTTGCTCCGGTGTAGTTACAGTAACTTCAGTACACACACTCAATATTTATACTTGTTTAATTAAGAAGTAACCTTTTCGTTTGTCTTGATACAATGAAGACTGAGTAAAACAGGGAAAAGAAGGCACAGTGTGTGTTCTGGTTTTCTGCCAGAACTGGGACAGACAGTGGATGAGGAATGGAGGAAGGAAATCTTTGAGAATTCAGGTGATAATTCTATTAGCTACCCACCAAAGGAGACTGAATGCTGCAGTACATTTTATTGTACTCACAAGATTATAAATATTGTAGAGATTATGAACTCTATGTGCATAAAACATGATTCCTTAGAAGCAGACTATCAGAAAGACCAAGTTGTTGCATGTGTTTGCAGAGAGATACTTATTGACTAGGTCAGTCTTACCTTCTTTCAGCATGCCAACTTTTAGACACTTCATGAAGCGGCAGGCTTGGCAGGACTTGCGTCTGCGCTTTGTGATTTCACATTCATTCGTTGCTGGGCAGCTGTATTCTATGTTACCTGCAACAGAAAGTATAGGAAAAGAGGTGCTCAGAGTCGCTGACCCACCAACACATCGGATAGGAGAAGTACTAATAAAATTGCTGTTGTGTTTCATTTTGGACTATATCAAGAGTAAACAATGGCACAGAATAAAAACACCCTTCAACTAAAAACGAACAGCTGAGTTACAACATGAAGCTTTTTACTTTTTAATCTAGACATCTACGTAAAAGAAATATATACAAAAACACAACTATTGTGGGTCTGTGTCTGAATCCAAACATGGTCCCTAGCAAAACCCTTCACATAGATTATTCCTGCTGGCAGAAGAAATTTTGTCATTTATTGTCTATACCATGTGCTTGGTTCCTAGTCTGAGTACTCTTCATATTCCTTTTTGGCCGATTTCATTAGTCTTTCTTTGCCCGGAATACAGAAAGTGGACTGCCATGTTTTACTGCACAAAGAGCTGTAACAGGTACTGCAGAGTTTCACCCTTCTGCTTCCACTACAGCAGGCACAGTGTATCAGGCAGGACTCTCCAGCACTGAGACCACCACATCCAGCACATTCTACAGCTGCCAGGTAGGTTCTCTCCTCCAGGGCATCTTCCCTTCCCTCTATACTTCAGACCAAGTTTTTGTTCTGAGATCCTGTACTCAGGAATAGGATCATTCTCGACAAGCTGTTAAGAGTAACAAAAACTGGAAGAGATGCTTGCCTCTGTGTCTCCCTCTCCCAACTCTCCTTAAGGCCTACAACAAGCCAGATCCTTAAATGTGAGCCCTCCTGGGCAAAACCATCTCTTCTTTTTACTTTTTTTATTTTGTTACTGCTTAGTACATATTATTTCAACTCAAAAATAAGAAAATAAAAGCCTATAAATGAATGAGTAAAATACATAGGAGTAATTTTCTTTATGTTTTTTTTTTTTTTAAATCACATCTTTGGGTATCCAAGTCCAAATGGGAAAACATCTGTTCTCTTTTGCCCTGGTACCACTGCATTTTTCATAGAACTGCTTAGCTCAGCTTACTCATCTGCCCGGCCATGTGTCCTATTGCCCATGACTACATTTGGTATGACAGACCTCGCAGCAGCCAGAAGTTTCACCAGGAAACTGACTTTTAAATAAAGTATCTTCCCCATCAGGCTGTCACATCTTGCTTTAAAGGTATTTCTTTATTTTCTAACCCTTTCCCCCTGCGATTAAGTGCATTAGTATCTTAATGAAAATGCATCCTGTTTATTGCCCTCTTGGGAAGCAAGAGGTCATCACACCAAATGCATAAATTGTCATCAGAGACAGTCCGAGCATAATTGCAATTTTGCTGCTCCATGTTTGCTGCACTCAGGGTCCATCAAAGTCCCCTGAAACATGCGCAGGTTCTAATAATTAGCATAGAGTCTGCCTGGGACCACAGCATTGATGAAATATTTCAGAGTTAATCACACTTTGTAAACACTGATTTATATTGACTACCTTTCTCCAGACTGATGTCTCCTCATTAAATATCACATTAGTGGATTGTAGGATTGCACAAAGACTCAAATGCTCAGCAACTGCTAATTCAACAGGAAGTAATACTTAAACCACTTACATCTATTGAAAATTGGTTAAGCATTTATGATAAAGGAGGTCTCCATGGTGCAACGTGTATTCCGCCAGCACAGCCAGCATACTTGGCACGACCTTTTCAGGCCTTTGCAGGCTTTCTTCCTCCGGGACATTGCTGCATGAGTGGGTTTGCAGTGTTGGTGAATAAAACAGACCTCGGTATGTCTGAAAGCTAATAGATCCTGTTGATAAAACTCAAACCAGTTTAGTCTTCTTCCCCTTCCTTAGCTCCTATGAAGACAGCATTTAAGAAACTGAAGGATACAGTGAGAGTAGGGAATTCAGCTCAACAGCTCCTGCGAAACATCTTTCTGATGCACATTACCAAAGTTAGGAAATAACACTTCTGGAAGAATATGTAGAAACCATGGTAAGGGCAAGCTTAAAAAAAGATTCACATTATCCTCTCACTCTAATGAAGCACTCTTAGCAAGGCAAAACCATTACACAGGAAGACCTTCAAAGCCTTGCATAAATTGTTTCTAATTAACTTCATCATATTATAGTCATAAATGTATTGCCACGCCTATTAAAAAAAAAACCACACACGAAGAAGAAAAATAAAAGAAACAGGGAATCAGAAATGCTTTGCACAAGATCAAAGATATCTTTGCACAAGGTCAAAAATGACCTTCATCAAAAGCCAGATCAAGATTAAAACACAGAACTTCAAGCACCAAAGCTCTGTACCAAAGCAGGCAGAGCACTTCCACTGCAGCCAGAGCTCTTGTGCAAAAGCACAAAGGTACAGATGTCAACACCAAAAAGTAGGATTCAGAACCAGAAAATACACGCAAGATTGCTCGTTTCCTTAAGAAGACACTTCTAATCCATACCCTGACATTTTACATTTGCACAAACAGTGCAACAGTCTGAAGCATGCAGCATATTACATGCGATGTAACTTATTTTTCCTGCAAACTCCTGCCACCTAAAGAATGCTACAAAGTTATTACTCTAGTCACTTAAATTCCAGTACTTTATCTTAGAGGGGGAATCTCCTTTCAATTTAGGCTGCTTTACTTTAATGAATTGTATTTTACAGCAGATGTTCAATCTTTGTTTATTGCTGTCAGAAAATACACTTCAAAGATGTTATAAAGGAATTCCTCCAATAAGTTCAATAGAGTTACAGTAATAGCAGCAAATCCCCACATCTTAACAATGGCCATAGCTGGTTCCCCTAAAGTGTTTCAGCATTCTAGAACATGGCTAGACTGCAGCAAGACTTCAAGGAACTAATGTTCCGTCACTACTTCACACATTAATGGAGTGAGTATGTATCTAGATATACATCATACCCAAAATGTGTTTTACCTACCACTCTTAGAATAAGTGGATATATTTTTCGCAAAAAATTGAATTTACTGCACATTTCAAGTCATCAGAGCTCTTGCAATTTCTTATTTACTTCTATTCGTGTATTTCATAGGTACACTACATCCATCCAAAATACTCTCTGACTGGCAGTTTATTTCAATGAGGAAGATCCAGAAGGAAGCTCTATCATTTACTTGCTTCCTTCATGATGCTAGAGGCTGCAACTGAGCAGCTACTAAGAGTTATGCTGGGTTTGCCCAGTCCTGTCAACAGCTGGAGAGGCAGCTGTGTTATACAGTGAAGAAAATCAACATGGCAGCTCTGGGTCTTTAAACTGGGCTGACAAGAACAATCGAGCAATTTATAATATCTCCTGGCTGGTTTTCAGAAAGAACTGGGCTCTGATTACTTCTTTCAGAGTCTTTTGTACAATTAGTTTGCAGGCAATATAATTTTCTCACTTACTCCTTAATAGAATCGTGCAGCTAGCTGGCTGATAGAATAACAGCGTATATGCAAAACTCCTGCTTGAAGTGCCAGGGGATAATTTGTATATTCCTTTCAGTAGCGTAATGGACTTTTACAGTTTGGCAGTTAAAGGGCTGAGTAATATAAATTAGTATGACGCTTGAAAATAAAAATATATGTCAAATCTTCACTCCCCAAACACATTGCACTGTGCTAGATTAATACAATGGGATCCATGCCAGTCTGATTCCTTTTCTCTCCTCATGTACCGAGGAACATTTATTTAAAACCAGTTCCTTCTTCTACTCATTTATTAGATTTTATTATCTCACCCAAAAGATGAGAAATACTTCTAACACACTGTGCCTATCAAGAGCAGCTGACTCACTAAAAACATGATGCCATTTGATCCTGAGATAGCAGGTGAACTGCTAAAACTCACATTGCATACCCAGCTCACCCATTTTACATGCTTCGGACTGTCACATCTTTATACACAGCTCAAGGATAAGTTGGCCAAGAGACCATTTTTTACCTCGCAGATGAGGTGTGGATGTTACCAGAATGAGATGTGGATACCAGATTTTAATGGTACAGGGACTTACTGGACAGCCTTACAAGCCCGGCAACTGACTGCACTTAGCCAAGACTCTCATAACCATTTTCGCCATTTCTTGCACGGAACTGACAGCGACACTAAAGGTAACAGAAGAAGAGAAGAGAGAACCTTGACAAAGAAGAACTCATCAAAAGCACCAGGCCTGGAGCCTTGGTGTAAACTATTGTCATCAAAAGTTACAGCTTTAAAACCCCAAAGATACCAAGAATGAGAAGCTGGCTCTAGAAACAGGTTGCAGTCTGTGGGACAGGCTGAAACAGGGGTCTCTCTTCCAGCAACACTGACAAAAATAGAAGCTGAAGACAGCAAGTCTTAGCAGAAACTTTATTTCCCTTTTCATACTGCAATATTTGATGTTGTAACACTAGAGATGTAAAAGGATTGCTACAAGCTATTGGAATACGCTCAGAAAATCTTTGGACAAGTAGAAGATATGAGGAAGACTGAGATACAGGGTGAAAACATGTTTGGAAGGAGTAGCCATGAGCCACTTAAAAAAGCAGAAGGAATAGTGGAGAGACCAGTACTGAAAGTATTACTGTGTAGGAACGTAAGTTCAGAAGAAAAAAAAAGAAAAAAGAAAACCACACTAACCAACAATCCTTCAATATAGTAATTTTATGCTATAATCCACTCATGAAACTTCACTTAAATATCACTTTATATTGAATAATGCTCCATTTTTCTCCAAAACTTTCTCTCTGACCTCCTGCAACTTAATTCCTTTTTTCCAAAAGCTTGTATTTAAAATACAAGTGTTCTCATTATTCTTCATAGAGACTTCTGCATCACTGGATTTCAGTCCTTCTGCAGAGAGGTTTACCCCAAGTACCACCTTCATGCTCTCTTTTCCTGGGTGACAGACCCAAATGAATACACCTGTTTGTCTGTGGGCTTGTGTGCACGAAAACTCTGAAAATGAGAAGTAGCCAGGCTTACAACCATAGGTCTTCCAGGATTTCATAAAAGAGAAGTCTTAGAAAGAGAGACAAGAGAGAATCTAAGCCAACAGAGAGTGAGCCACAGTGTGTTAGGTCACCTCTTGATACATAATCCATCCAGACCAGAAAAGAATAGATCCTGAGAAACTGAGACGTAGGTGCTCTTGGAAATAAAGAGTAACAGGCTAACTTAGGAAAAGAAGGAGAGGGAAAAAGTCCCAGATAGACTTAAAAATCTATTTGATGTTCATAGGTCTTAGTGAAGTTGAACTAAGGAAAGTAAAAATATTTTCTCCCAGGTTGAAGTTTCAGTTCTTCCAGACTCTGGTCCCTACTTTGCTGTCAGAACTCAGCTGAATTCAAGTATGAGTCTATCACTAAGGTTTCAGAAATGCGGCCAGTTTGGCATGAAGTTGGATTTGATCCCAACAGAAACCAGTTTTGGCTGACAAATGCTCAGATGGATTCCAGTGATACTGTAGATAGGTCCATGAATTATAGACCTATGAATCCTGCTACAGGTCATCTGGAGAAAATTAAAGCTTAAGTTGACTGTATTCACAATTTTTCACACAGATGACTTCAGAAACAATACTGCACACACAGAGTTACAGAACATTTAAAAATTAGGTTCCTAAATGTCTTTTTTCTCCTAAATATTTTTTAAGATGACAGGACCATGTAGGGAGGATTATTCTTCATTTCTTATGTTGCCTTTGCTGTTACAATAAGAAACTCCGAAGGAGCATCTAGTTTTAAATAACTCTACAGCACAATATGGTATCTGGAAAAGGGACATAGTCAGCTTAAAAATACATTTTAAATTAAATCACTGTGTTAAGATGCTTTAGAGACATCAGTGTACTGCATTACTAAACTATAATACACTTAGAACTTGTAAAATCTTTTTTAATTTTCTTTTATTATGAGAAAGCAACATGGCGATTTCAATCAAAAACATAATGGTGATGCTGGCTGGTCTGACTTGCATCAGTCTCTAACTTTAGGCAAAGGCTTTCCAGCATCACAAAAAAATGCTCAGTATGAGGCTGATACCAGGGCATGCTGAACCTGCAAGGGCCCAACTAACTTTGACTCCAGCTGGAGACAACTTCATTATCTTCATCCGAAATGAAGGGCATTTAGGCCACCTTAAGAGAGAATCAACGCTTTAAAGACACAGAGGGAACTGATCCCCTGCCACCTGGGAGACACTTAGGAGCTGCACAAGTCAGAAAGACCAAACCATACACATATGGTCGCTACTGGTATCTTATCTGGATCAATTTTAATAAATTCTACCAAGGTAGCATGGAAGATTGTCATTGTTTGTTTATAAGCACACAGAACATTTCTGTCTATAAAGCTGCAAACCCCATGACTTTCACAGCAGTAAAAAAAGTCATTAAAAAAGTTACAGAAACATTAAAATAAGTCACTTGTTAACTGAGAGTTCACATAATTCTAGTTTCAAACTAGACAGGGCTTTATAAGTGAGCTGAATGCTTTCAGAGATGTTTATAACAAAAGATATCCAGGCTTAATTATAATGGCATTGATACGTGCTATTGTAATACCAGCACTATTTGTAAATCACATCTCTTTCTCAGTATTTCTGATAGGTTCAAACCAGCCACGCGCTAATCAGGATGCTTATTCTTACCCCCAAATAATCTAAATGCTTCGTACAATCTTCAAGATTGTAAGGAAGGCAGAGATAGTAAAAAGGACAGAACAATCTGTATACTTTTAAATTTCTCTCTAGTTCTCATATTTCAGTGTGTTTATATTTTATTGTCTTGTCTAGTTTGGCTGCTGTAGCTATGCAATGACATTATGACAGGATTAAAAGATGTGCAGGAAGGAATTAAAGATACTCACTTGCTAGTTTGGTCGGCCCATAGGCACAGAGAAATCAGGGGAAAAGGGGAGATATCTATCACTGCTTGCTTAAAATACTCTTTGAAAGAAATGCTGATGCACAGACTTCCACTTATATAAGAAAGGTGAATGATTTAATCAGGTAATGATGGATTCAGGTGACATTTAGTGTTAGGTTCCCTGGAGGGCTGCCATCTTTAGACCAGAGCCAAGGTCCACAGGCTAGTGCAGCAAGACGTAAGCCTCCACCCTATCCTTCTGTAAAAAAGTAATCTTAGCTACCAGTAAAGACACTGAAAAGCCATAAAGTCTTGCTTAACTTCCTTTCATTTCCTCAACAAAAATGTATTACGGCAGTCAGCTTTCAGAGATGCAAAATACCCTTTGGAAGCCACTTCAGCCACGTGCAACTTCGAACCAAACTTTACGTTGCTTATCCAAATGTACACAGCTAGTTCTGACTTTCCTGATTAAAACTTCCTGATTTAAAAAAAAAAATGTATTTACTGTAAAGTGGTTGTACATCTGCAGATCAAATTGGCTCAGTAATGGGTCAACACTCTAAAGAGGGTTGAAAAACCTAACACAAGAGGGATTAGAAACAACTCTGAGTTAAAGAGGCGAACAAAGCACAAAGCAGTTTGGGCAGGTGTCTTTGAAGACAACAGGGCCATCACAGCAGAACTGTAGAGCTGAAGAGCCTTAGCTGAGCAGCAAAAAACCAAGGGCAAACTTGGTCTAGTTAATGTAATGACCAAAAGGACAACAGTGTTTCAGGGATAGCATGTTTCTTTTTTGTGTTAGGAGGCATGGGGAGGCCGCAGCTCTCAGGGATGAAGCCCTTAAATGAACAGTGAAGGTCTGATTACAGGGCTTTTTACTACCAATTGCTTTACTCACCCTGTGAACAAACAGAAGACTGCTGTCTCAACACTGTTCATCCGACAGTGTTTCCTTAAAAAATAAACATATGAACAAAAAAACCCCAGAGCCCAAGAACTGCAAGGACTACTGAATGCAAAGTATTGGAGCTTTTGCGGGGAAAATTCAAACGCTATCCAAGAAAATAATAAGTAAGCTCTGAGACTTAGGCAACAAGCCCTATGAAGAAGGCAACATATCAATACATAGGCTTTTACACACTGTCTTTTCATGCTAGTTTAGAGAGCCCAAAGACAACAGTCTTGATGATTTTGAAGGATGGAGGATGAGTTTCCCAGATGCAGGTTGTTATTTTAGAGAGGTAAATGCTAAAATAAAACAGAATCATAAGCTGCCTTTGAATCACTAAGTCCTATCATCCTTCTACTGAAAGCAAGAATACCATTCAATCCACTTGCTGATATGTTTAAGTTACAGGCACTGAGTAATTACATATTATTAATGCAAAATGTGTACTTACTAGCCTTTATGATAACTAAGCAAATAAAAATTATGAGAAATATATTGACACTAAATATTCACTACAAAATATCTCTTAAGTACAAGACCTCTGTGCTGAACACAGGACGTGGCACCGAGCTGACAGCTGAAAATTCTTTTTTTCTTCCCTTTCTTTTCATGAAAGTTTGGAGTTTTCGAGATAATACAGTACACAGCAAAAACTGTGAAGAGACTCTAAAAATCAATGGACCTGTAACTATTTTTAGATGTTGCTATTTTCTGCTATCCCTGATGTTAAGCCAGTTTTGGGGAGATTTGGCTGCGTGTGTATTTCTGTGAGACATTTGCAATCAGCCACCATGTAAATTATCCCAGAAGCAAACTGAGAGCTGCAGTTCAGTGAATATTAGGCTGAGCAGAGAGAACATCCAGTTCTCCCATCCCTTACATGTCACAAATGGGGCAGAACATCACTGGATTCTACTGTGACCTAAGAAGACACTGATTTTATATATTGAGCTTTTTTTTTTGTGGGATTTGTTCTGTAGGGGTTTTTTTGCTTCGTTTTTTGGTTGTTGTTTTGGGGGTTTTTTGGGTTTTTTTAGCTGGGCAATTTCTTGTTTTCAATTTTTTATAAAAGTATTGATTTTTACGGTAATTATGAATTCTTTACAACAACCTCAAATGTATTTTTGTGCTATGTTGAAAATATCTGTTTTCAAAAAAGATAGTATTACTCGCCCTAATTCTTAACATGGTTAATTTAATTTCTTAACTTTTAACAAAATTTGCAGGGATTCCAAGAAGCAGGAAAAAGAAGAGGATAAACCATCATCCAGGAACGGATATTTTTTAGATAAACTGCCGACTCTGAAAGGGAATTATAATCTCCATTATCCTTAAAAACAGGTGTATAGTCTAGATTAGAGTGATATTTGCCTTGTGTAGGAGCTACTAGGTATCCTGCGGAACATTTCACTTCTGTCTCATGTAAGATGCTGGTGGGGTACACATACTGTGCTGGCTCCCTTAGCAGCTGCCTGTGGCCTTCACCTACTGATATTTCAAGAGACTCCTTTGAAATGGAAAGAATGGAAAGACTCCCATTGACTCAGTGGAACAGGCATTGGGCCTTACAGGAACACAAGATGTGCTTCACAATCTGACTTTATCAGCTCAGTCTTCCTCCCACTCACGTCAGGGCAGGTGTGGCCATGACATCAACAGGAGCAGCACTAAGGATCTACAAGTCTGAGCTAACTCAGCAACCTGATGAGCGATCAACAAGCAAGGTTTGGGAAGTCAAACATTCTTTTTCATGGCATCTATAAGTAAATACCCATCACTATTAAGTTATTAGCCTTTAAAGAAACCAATTCTTGAGACATGTTACCCTCACACATACACAGTTAAAATATCTGACTCTTCTGGTTTTCTGGCAGTCTGGTTTTCTACTTTGGTTTTTTTTCTGTTTTTCTGGGGGTTTTTTTTGCAGTTATGCAGCAATCAACTCAAAAACAAGCAGAGCAAGAAAGTGATATGAATGAAGTGAAATGGGATACAGGGAAGAATGACCTCCAGAATACGGGGACTAAATTTTATCAATTAGAGCAAAAAACCTCAGGGGAATTACTCTTCATGCAAGCCTAAAGGTAGAATTTGCCCATTCAAAACATGACCTTTTCCTTACATACTTTTTGTCACCTACCACAATTCATGGTTTGATTCACCGAAGTAAGTAGCTTCCATTTATTTGGATGGAATCTGAAAATTCTCAGTAGTTGTGCCAGGTTAGTCAGCACCATTACTGAGGATGCTGCCATGACATTATGACGGTAACATACTTCCTATTCTTAGTTTCTTCATTATTCTTCTCCATTCGAAGTTTGGTTTTGCCTTACTGCATTATTTTTTTTTGTCTTCACAGCACTGTCACCTGCTGATGCAGCTAGCGCTCTAAGCATCCTGAGACTTTTTGCGCAGCTGCCAGTTCTAACTTGAGCTGCATGGCCAAGTCCAGGTTGCTAATCTGGAGAATGACGTCCCTGTCTTGTGCTTCCATGCCCAGAAACTTGCTGTCTGTTGTGTGGTGTAAAATTGCAGATTACCTACTGCTGCCAGAAGTCAACACTTCAATCAGTTAATGTTTCTCTGGCATTTTTTTTAGTGCTCAAAATACAACTAAAATAATCGTGCATCAATTCAGTCCTGTAGGACAGCGATTACACAGTAATTAAATACCATTTATAAAAACATGAGTGGCTAGTTGAAATTGGTGCTTTAAGTTTAGCAACCACAAAACACAAACTGCTTCAGTGGAAACATTTTTTGAGCTTTTCTGAAAATGTTCTTCAAGGTCAAGTGAAATCACCTACCTTTTTTTTTGGGTGGTGATTTGTTTTTTGTTTTTTGTTTTTTGTTTTTTTTTTTATTTTTTCACTTTTTCCAAAACAGGGATTTGAAATGAGCATACCATTTCTGTGTGTGTGCTCATTTTACACATGAACCCAGGCCACCACTATCAATCTTCCCAGGTATCTTTGTTTACTGGTTGCAAACAGTGTAACAGCTCCAGGAGAACAACTGAAGCCTAATGTTTCTTTTTAGTGCTTATAGGGCTGTCATAAAATGGGTACTTCATGCTGCTAGAAAGCCCAAATCCCCCTACCAGCAGAATGGATGAAAGAAGAACAAGATAGCCATTGCCACAGCATTGGGCAAATTAAAATAACGTTCATTATTTTTCCATATTAATTTTATATTAAATATGAAAGTACTATATTTAAGACATCTTGACCAAATATTTCAAATTTGGGGTTATGTGAAATTAAAAATTGAAGCTCACTTTATGTTCATTTTCAGCAAGAAAAATATAGCACCAGATCGCATTGTCTTTCCTGAGAATTCCAGGTGTTCAACATGTATGAAAATCAAGCTGGTTTTATCGAGGAGCTTAAATTTGGACCTAGCAACCTAATTTGAGTATCTGAAGTC
Source organism: Grallaria varia (assembly GCA_013396735.1). Lineage (NCBI taxonomy): Eukaryota > Metazoa > Chordata > Aves > Passeriformes > Formicariidae > Grallaria > Grallaria varia. Next base: position 1,357,334 of record VWZG01011923.1, on the reverse strand, counting down.
TGAATTTAATTTAATGTGACACTACATTCCTGTACAGGCCAAGCTTGGCCTCATGTTCTTTAAATAAAGCACCTTCAATTTTACTTGAAAGGATGATATCTAAATCAAAGTAGAAGGTTATTTTGTCTCCATAGGTTCTGAAGCTAGTAAAAGCGGTCATGCAAATTTTCCCATTCATACTAATTTATGCCAAAATATGTGGCATATTTGTAACAGGTATCAAGAGCAGATTAGTATAAAGTACTGAACAGAGACCAAAAGCTGCCAACTTACCCTCCTTAGAATGTGGTCTTACAGTTATTTGTTTAAATCCTCATAACACCACTCTATATAGTGGGTGAAAGACCAGCTATTAAAACACTGACATTGCACAAAGCATTTGTTCCAATTTTAAATGCACTGGTGCTTTAACAGAAATAAACTGGATTCTGTAACAATTTAAGTACAGGAACAGCGCAACTAGAAGCAAAACGTGATCCCTGTGTGCCAAAACGTGTGTTCAAGAGTTATAAATGATAAGGTTCAGCACACATTCTGCTTTCTTCACAACAATTATTTATGGGAATCCATGAGAAACTCATACAAAAACCCCAAATCTGAATGTGCACTGCATAGCTCCAGTGTTTTTCTGTTTTTCAGAATCAAAATAAACATGGCAGTGGCCCTAATATGACAGAGAGAACTCCCAGAGAAGCACAAGGGGCCTTTTTCATGAGCAACATCTGTAGGACTGCACAGTATGAAGAATGAAAAGGTATACTCTGAAGACCTAACAGGATTCAGTCTGAGACTATACTTTTTCATTTTGGGCAAAAGGAAGAAAGGAAGTTTAAAGAATAACCAACCTTGAATTGTCCTCTTGAAGAAAGCCTTGCAGGCTTCACAGGAAGCCACTCCATAGTGGTACCCTGATGCAATGTCACCACACACCAAACACAGTCTTTTGGGCATCGAGTTCAGCATATATTCACACTTGGTCTGTGAATCTTCAGCGATGGTACTGGAGCAGTCATCATACCGTTTCCTGACTGGCCCGTTGACCCCAAGCCCCGTGGCTGAAGGGTAGAGGGGAGGTGAGTCCAGCCCGTTCTGATGTCCATTCATGGTGGAACTGTAGCTCCCGCTGGCGTCGGAGGAGCCACCGGGGCTGTGGTGGTTGATGCTGTCCGTCAGAGAGGCAGGGCTCGACGGTTCCGTCTTGATGTACGACGAACAGCTAGAATCAATGTGTCGATCTTTGCTTGACATTCTGCAGAGAAGCCTGTAGTGGGGAGAGAGAGAAAGAAGAATCTGTGTATTAAAGACAGTGCTCTTTAAGGCTGCTCTGGAAGGGTTAGGGACTGCACATCATTCATACATTAGTCAATACTTCTTGTTCTACATGAAGGTAATCAGCATAAGGGCATGACAGAGCTTTGTCAAAGCTCCAGACAGGCAGTAAACAAAAACTTTAAAGAGACCAAATCCGCCTGTTGTCCCCTCCACCTGCCCTCTAGGCTACATGTCAACTTCACATCAACTCTAAATTCTGAACTTGTCATCCAGCAAGTCAAAAAATTTAAAATATCCTACTAGATGACTTGACTATTAAATGTCTTCATTTTTCTATCTGTACTTTCTTTCTGAAAATTCCATCATTATCAGAAACAAATATTTCCAAGTTTGATCACATAGATGTTCTGCTCTGTAATTAATAATTGTCAAGGCACTGGACTAAAACATGTATCCATCATCTATTGATCTGATCCCAGAATTGAAGAGCAAGTCTCTTGCAATCTTTTTTTTCCTTTATTAATATTGCTTTATTATAGATACAGCTATTTAGTAACGGAGTAGCACATCAATGGGGAACTCTAACAAATAATTAAGGTTGGACTCCATTTTCACAAAATCTAAGTGAAATGATTCATCAGCTCTGGCTGCAATTACTTTCAGCCATTATCCTCAGACTAACCAGTAATAACTATGTCACTATCCCATATATCTGCGGCTCTATAGGATCTGACATTTTATGTGTTACGTTTCTGGATTAAAAAAATATATTAGAGGAAATTTTACATAAGTTTTGTCTTTCAGAAGGTGAAACTCTGTCTTCTCAGTTCTCAGGTTTTCAGAATTAAGCATCTGAAATAAACCCATATATCTGATGTAACAAATTAGTACTTTCTGCAGGGTGGGCTGTGGGAGAAATCTTTGCCTATTTCCATCCACAAGCTTTTTAATTGTTTTTAAACACATTTTAAGTTAGGTTGAACAAAGGACAAAAATAATAATAGGAAAGCTCCAAATCAGACACTATCTTCATTTTCTACAGCTGTGATTATGAGACCACAGTAGCAAATGGCCTATCCAGCATTTTCCTGACAGTACTCACAGAAGCTGCCAAAGTACAGATGAGAGTTACAAGCATTTCTCTAGAAACATTAACTGCAGAAAAGCAACTACCCCATAAGGCCACCCACCTGGAACTACGGATTCATGTTTTCAAAGCAAACATATGAGTCCGGACAATTTAACTGACTTTAACTTTCAAAGGTAATTTTTTAGATCTTGTCTCCACTTTTCCACCTCTTTGTGTTTAAAACTGACAAATTAAAATGTGTTTCTACTTCAATATCTGGAACCAAATTCACCAATGGAAAACAGACATAAATGCAGAGAGTTGGCTTCCTTTCCAGTGAGGGGAACTGAAATCAAAGCCTGATTCTTCCTTAAAGATATCTGTTTAGAATGAGATTCACCCTAAAATCAGTATCCATGGATCTTAGTCAGGACCTCTCAATTATAATTTTTACTGTAAAATTCTACTGAAAGCAAACAACATGTGAATTCGGAAAACAGTCAGACCGATCTACAGAAATGTTACCCTCTAAACTTGAAATCAGTGCTTATTTCGGGAGGTGGAAGGAGCAAGCTATCTGGTGTCAGCAAATAAACCAAGGAAATGGGAAGGTTAAAGCTGTGAAAATATCTTATTACATTGGACCACCTGCTTGTGTTGTCCTTTCCTCAAGAACTGGAGGGGGGAAAATCCCCTTGCCAGCCTGCAGTAGCGTGTGCCTTTCCTTCTGCATCTGCTGCCTTGTAGCCGTCACTGTTAATGAGCGCTGTAATTAATAGATAGCTCTCTCTTGTCTTTCTACTTGCACTCTGGGCTAGTCTGAAAGAAAGCGGGTCGGCACTGACTTACAGCAGCTCTGCGAATTCCTTTTAATTTAGAGCACTTACACCACCACTCCACTTATTACCTTATAATTACTGGACCGCTCTCACACACATTACGATCTTAGACTAGAGTTAGGAGTTATTAGGGTACTAAAACATGGTGTCTCTCTATCTCTCCTCTTTCTTTGACACTGAATTTTACACAGCTATGATTAAAATTATCAATTAACTTTCACATTCTACCAACTAATTTTTTATGTTATTTTTCTACACACTAGGATCCTTTTATTGACTAAACAGGTACTTGGTTCTCTTTTCACCTCCCTTCTGCTGAGACTTCACATACAAAGTCTCAAAACAGAGCACTAGGAGTCACTGCCTACAGTCCACCATAACCAGTTTGATGGCACGTTCTTGTACAAGACTCCCACCGCCGATTTTTTTATCTAATTTGTGCAATAATGAGCTCAAATGTCACCCTTCCCCTTCCAGAAAAACACATTTGCAGTTAATTAGCTGGTCAAATCCGCATTGTTTTAGCCAGTACAGAAGTGGATAGCTCCCACTCCAAGCAGTCAGAACCAAAACAATCTCAGTTCTACAAGCATTAAAATCTGATCACCAGTGCTGCCCACGCTAAAACCAGTCTGCCAATGCTTCTGGTAGTTTCTGGTACTAACCAAGACAGAGCTGCTTTTGGCTCCAGTTTTAACAGTACAGACTGGATTTGGTGGATGCTGCACAAATGCACTTAAAACATTAACCATTCCAAGGAACAGAGAAAACAACAGCGCCTGACTCTGAGAACAAAAACTTGCTCGATTCCCAGAAGGTGAAATAGAGACAAGCTGGGTACCAGCTGTGGGTAGGCAACAGACACCTACGGCTTTCACTCCTTCGTTACTGAACAAAAGTAATTCAGGAGCCATCTAATACGGATGGCAGGTGTGACCACCATCAAATTATCATGCCGAACGTTTGGAATAATGCCTAAGCTAGATCTCAGTAAAATCCCTCCCTCAGTTCCCTCCTAATTACTACTTAGCTCGTTACACTGAAGAATTCCTAGACACCATTGCATTATAGTCTAAAACTACAGTTGGAGCTTAATTCTCTCTTCCTCTCTGTGTCTGAAATTCTACAGCTCTATTATTCAAGCCTGAAATATTCACAACTATCTATAAATTCAATTGTCAGCCAGTGGGTTTTATTCTAGACCTCACTTCAATCTAAAATTAGAGGCACTAAAATTCACATTAACTCTAAGAGGAATGTAGTGAATAAGACTTTATTTCAAAAGAACACCTTTTTGTCAGAAAGAGCTATTTTCAAGATGATGGCTTTATCTGCATTCAAAGAGAATAAGCCCAATTCCACATTGTGCTGTTAATGCAAAATTTTTAGGTCACATTGGATTAATAAAAATCTAAATTTAGTTAAGGTTTATGAATAGAAATAACATGTGTCATATAAAAATGTACAGTATTTATTTTAAAGCCTTGGTGGGGTTGTTTTTTGTCTTTATTAGATTTTAAGCCAAATAAATGGCAGCACTGTTTATGGTGGGTTTTCGCAGTTCTAACAACTGGGAGATCTCAGGTAAACTTTCCTTTTGGTAACTTTAGGGAGAGTAACTAATTGGTTCTGGAAGCATTTTCATGCCCACCTACAAGAGAAAATACATAGAGTAATGTAAGCCTTGGGTAATATGCAATATACTGCACAACTCTTAACATCTCTACTAAATTTACTTCACAACATCTTCATTTAAGTAAGACTTGAAGCCAGGAACTGCTGGCAGAAAGGTACAATGACTGAGCACTTCAATATGCAACTCCTGCTTTAAAATGGTCTTAAACAATAGTGAATAAATTGTAATGCTATGTGCTTATGAAAGACTGAATATATTAAGAATTTATTAATGCAATCACATTCATATTTCCATCTACCTGCCACATTACTAATGATATTGACAGTGCTGACACTGACTAAATCAGTATCAATATACAAGTGGAGTGCAAAAATTAACTGCAACTGATTACAGTATATAGTCTTAAAAAAGAAAACCTCATTTGAGCCACCAGGAGCTCTTTATATTCCATCCATACATGTAATTGGTTCACAAAGCTCCTTTTCCCTCATCTTATTACCAATACCCAAAGGAGGTCAAAACAACATGCCAATACTTCATAAACCATGAACATGTTTCAATGCTCCTTTTTCCAAGAGGAAAAGCTCTGTTTACAGTCTCATTCATTACTTCAGAGCCATGCTGGTGGCATCAGTGACGGTAATAATAAGTCAGAATAATTGAACTGAGCACCTTTACTACAGATCAACACTAAAGTCCACTTTTACCTGCACATGCAGTTTTTTTCTTTTCTTGAAGAGAGAATTGCCCCATTTCCATAAACATCAGAATAGGTAAACATTTGTAATGACAGCTACTATGTGGCAGCGTCAGCAAGGCAGGAGTTATTATGCACACCCAGGTACTTTTCACGCTAACAGGGCAATCCATCTGATTTTCCTCCAATACATTTCTCTCACATTGATATTGACCAAAAAGGTCTTGCTGTCCTCATACTTTAACTATGAAAGCCAACACGCTAAAGAACCTCTTGGTCTAGGTGACAGAGTCCTCAGTCAGAAGCAGAGTCAGGAATGGAAGCCAGATCCTTGCTTTGACTGTAAATACAGCATTTCCTTTTAAATACTGTCTTACTTTCAGTATCATTTCACAGGTCTACACTAAAATCAGTAGACAAAAAGCAGTGCAGCATGTTCCAGTGAATTCCCATACTCTGATTCTCCAAAAGTAACAGGGAAAAAGCATTTTTGTGCAAAGAAAAGAAAATGTTGCTTCTCCCACCGATGCCCATGACAACACCTCAAGACATTCACAGGGCCCTGTTAAAGAGCTGAGTAACAATTTCAGCTGAGCTGCTTTACATTGAGCATGTTTTTTCTGCTTCAGCTAATTGCACTCTAGTAAAGTGGCAAAATGTGAATCACTTAGTAGGAAAATGGGCACCAGCTGCTATTGTCAGACAATGGAGACGACTAAGAAAAGGAAAGTGACTGAATGAAGTGTCATGTCAGAAATCAACGGTGCAACGTGTGATTTGAGAAAACATGACTACTTTACAGAGACAGGGTGTCATTATGGCATCACAGTAATACGATGCTTTGACAACTGCTGGGTCTAACATATCATCATTGCATTAAGGTGCACTGGCTTAGTTGGAGGAAGGAAAAGAAAGGATTTCTTCTTTTAATAAGAAATATCGTAAGGCCTGCTTGGTTAACGCAGTGGATGAGATCATTAATTGCAAAGCATTGCTAATCTTGTCCCATGTACACACAAACAAAACTGTTATTACGTGTGAGGTCTTTATTAATAAACACACAAGTACAACCACATAGTAAGGAGTAGCCTATGCAAAACTGAACAGTTGTGGTGAGTTTGTGTTTGTTTTTTTGTGGTTTTTTTTTTGCTGTTCTTTTTTTTCTAAGAAATGTTGAATGTTTCATTACTTTTCTTCTTTTATGTTTTCTTGAAGCCTTCACCACTTCACCTTGGTAAGGGAAAGCAAAGCAAGCCAATGCCTTCCACCACAGCAGCTGTCATAGCCAGTAGCAGCCGAAACAGGAGAAGTAGCACTTGAAGCCACCACACTGATACCAGCAGTGGCCTGAGTTAACTGATGGCTGCTGACAGAGGATCCAGCTTCCCCAAGAGTTATCATTGCCCGGTGTGCAATCTACCAAGCTCTGCTAAAGCACTTCCTATACACAAGACACTGGGAAACTGTGTGTGCTCATTTTCAGTTCAACAAAAACAAAGGCAAACAAGCCATTATCCCAGGCCCTTCCACATTTCCACATCATCTGAGAGGCAACACTTTGTTTTCTGTGCAGCTTTTACAAAAGCAAACCTTTCAAGTGGCTGATTTGCAACTACTAGAGACCCTCAAAAATAAGGAGGAATTATTTTAACTTCCTCCCACACCATATACGAATATTTATTATTGCTTCACTTTTTATTTCAAGTTGATTCCTGATGCTTCCTGGTTGATAAACTTTGTTAACAAGAAGGAAATGATCCTGAGATACCCCAATGTGTTGCAAATTCTCCCTGCTGACAGCTTCTACATTTAAGGATTACATCTGATGCAGCAACGCATGCTACTGTCATTTATCTTTAGCTCATTTCCTTGGACCTATTTCAACTGAGGGTGAGCATCTCTTGTTTATAGCTCTAAATACTGTAAGTGAGCAACTGGCAAATCAATAAAACTGTTAAATGCAAAATAATACTGTGTAATTACTTACATAATATTTTGCATAATTAACTGTCTGAGGTGTTCCTTGATATAATGGATACTCAGAGTATGGAATAACCTATAAGCCTATAAAACACACCCCATTTATACAGACAGAAATTATGTTTAAAACTCTCATCCTAATAATCCAAATCGGGCTTTGGCAGTATATGACAGAAAGGCTTCCGTTCCTGCCAAGTCTAAATCAATTCTTATGGCATTACTTCATAACTAACGTGATATTTCACTGATGATGACTATTACCCTGATTACTTGGAAGTAATGTAGTAATAGCAAAAATACACTTAGATTAAACAAACTACTGCTATTTAATCAATATTATTGAGACAAACTAAGTGTTTTAATAAGTCTGTATAGATGCACTAATGCTGGTTTAATTAAATGTATCCTTAGACATGCACAGGCTCTGCAGCATACAGATTCGATGGTTGGACAGACTATTAACATTACTTTTTGGAATTTAAAAGCTGAAGCACTTACAGGCAACAGAATCTAAATCACTTTAAACTGAAAAATTATTACTCTTTACATCAGGTACTCTTTCAGGAACAAAAGGTAAATGAAGAAGAATACTCAAAGACCTTGTACCTTTGAGCCAAAACACCAGCCATCTGAAAAGGTGCCAGCCCTCAGTGACACAGTTGTCCAATGCACCCAGTATATGTTACTGCAACACACTAACAAAAACGAACAAAATTCTGTCTAAAAGGCAAAAAAGAAAAGCAGATACAAGAAGTGCATGACTGATCTTCATTTTTGCATGTGTTTATGCAGGAAATATCCTACCAGCTGTTATGAGTTACTACTGGAAAGGCCATCACTACAGAATGTTTCCTGCAGAAAAGACTTGCCCACTTCTATGGATTTCATGTATTTCAAGTAGGAAAAGACACCTTTTCAGTATGCTCTGATAATTTAGTTTTCAAATGTATGTTAAAAAAAAAAAAGACTGCAAATACTGAAGAGAAAGCAACACAAAAAGTAGATGGCACTTAGAATGGCAATCATTCTGGAATGCCTGAAAGTTATACATGGAAGAAATGTATGATTTTGTGTATATACTGTGGTTCTCATTCAACTTAAGCATCAGGAAATACTTCATACACCTACTTAGCTTTAAAATTTCCCTTTTTCTCCTTTGCCTCTAATGTTTACACATACTTAAAACATGGCTACTGTTTGAAGCTACAATAATATTGTAATACCTTAGACTTATATTCTCTCATTTACTAACTTACAGCCTAATGTTACATATTTTTTGTTGCTACAGTAATTAGCATTGTTGAAAAGAGACAGCTCTAAAGCAAGAGTTGAGAGCTGCACTAACTCACACCAAAAGACTTCCCACACCCAAACACCTTCAATCAAGGCTGTGATGTGACGACTAGAACAATGGCCAAACCCCATGGCATGTAAATCAGTACACTGATCAGGAAGATTTTATTGCTTTACTTTGCACTGCAGAGTAATGACTCATGTCACATGTTGTAAGACAGCAAAAACTGTGATTAAGAAGGGAAGTGTTTTTCTGTTAAGGAACATCATTCTACTTGTGGTTATACTCCAGCGGTATCAGGTGGAGTCCACCTGATGTCTCTAGGCCCCAGAGGACACAGCAAAGTGTGAAGGAGTCATCTATTAATTGTGAGGATTCTTTTTATTAAGGGAAATCAGCTGAAATAGCAACAGAAAATGAAATGTTACATTCTGCTGCCTCAAGGGAGAACAATAAAAAACTACAAAAATAAGTAAAGATTCATTCAAGAACTTAACAGGCTTTCTAAAGAGGGATTATTTTGAAATGATTACAGCATCAAAAGCAGTTACTTGCACCAGTCAGAAAGCCAGTACTACAGAATAGAGAGACACAGCTGTCATTCATCATTTTCCAAAAGGAAAAAGAAGAGAAAAAAAATGCCTTCAGTCTCAAGAGAGAGTCAAAGTTTGCCTCATCAGGTTTTTCACAATTTCTGGAAGCAGTTGCCTTCCATGGCTGAAAGGCAGTGTGTAGGTGTGCGTACACCGTGTACCTGTCTCCCCACTCAGCTCCCTCACTGATTTTCAGCAGATTTATAAGAGCAGAATTATAATTTGCACGCCAAGCTCTGTTAAATTGGAGGAGCGATTAGAGAGAACACACCAGAAATAGCATCGGAGAGCGAGCATCTTAAAAGACTGAGGACTACAACTTATAAAGCAAGTGATCCTTCTCCCACCCCCTCAATCAGCCAGCTCCCAGCGTGTCCTGCCCTCCCAGACACATGCCACTGGTTTTAAATTCCCCCTGCATATCCACGCACACGCCACCAAGAAGCCACTTGGCGAGTTGGAAAGTGACGTTTTCCTGCAATCAGTGTTTAAGTGAATGTTTGTCCCAGTGTGTTACACCATGCTGTCAGCAAGCAGCAGGGAGTCCTTGAGTTGTTACTACATTTGATTTGACTGCCAGTAGGAAGCTTTATTTCTACCAACTGTTAGTTGCCAGCTCTAAGGATCTTCTCTTACTTTGAGAGGGTTGTGGAGGCTTGTTTTTTGGTGGTTTTTTTTTTAAGGTACTGTCCATTATTTTTCTCTTTCACTCTGAGGACTTTTAGTGCATGTGTATGGCAGAAGAATCTCCCCATCTCTACACATCACAGCAGCCTCTTCACTTACACCTGCTGCCCTAAACACAAAAACATAATTGTATTAAGGTAACCATAAGTCAATCCTGACACACATCACAGAAGTGATTGCTATATCTGGAAACCTGATTGAGAGGCGAAAAGATGAATATTTACATAAGTAAACTGAAACAGGATAATTTTATTCTGATCTCTTCCGAAAAAATATGAGATTAGACTCCAAGGAATAGGTATGGAGGTAACTTGGGCAGATTTCCCTTCCAAGGAGAGGGTTTGCTCTCCCGGTTTTCACGTTCCCAGAGTTTTCAGTAGGGTTTTTGTTTGCTTGTTTATTATTCATGTATATCCTGAAAGGTTTCTCCTCTGCCAAACAAGAACCTATAACTTTAACAGTTGTTTACAATGCCTCCTCTTCCTACACAATAATGATGATTTTGATAATTAGGATCTAATTATAATGGATCTGACAACAACTTCCAACAACGAAGAGCATCTTTAGAAAAATGAAAGCATATGCGTGAATAGTGCAGGGAGGTGGGGTGGGGGAGAGAAATACATCCCTATGAGACAGCCTGAGAACTCAGGCTGAATGAAAAAGTAATTAACACTAAAGAGCTAAAACTGTAATTAAAGAAAATTTCATTAAAGGGAGGCAGGTGATTCCACTTTCCTAAATATGACAAGGTGCTGTATAAAAAAATAAAACAGCAGCCAGTTTCAGTGAGTGGAGCAGGAAAGCCATGTCTTTAACCAGATCAAATTCTCGAAATTGGCTGTCAAGACGGGATTGTTGTGATTTATACCCGTCTATCAAGCCCAAGAAAGAGAGAGACAGGAGAGGAAAAGAGGCAAGCTGTTGTCGCTTCCATTCGTAAAGCACCTTTAATTTCCACGGCACCATCTGTTACCAGATCTAATTCACATTCCCTCCTAATCTGGTTTAGTTCTGTAATACTAATTCTTCCACTACTCTTATGAACATCTCTCTCAAGGAAAAGCTTTGGTTGTGGGTTGGTAAAAAATTGAATATTATACTGTTCAGGTTCTGGTGACTTAAGGGAAGCATGCTGCCCATTAAAATGCACTCCTGGTAAAAGGATTTGTTTTCAGTCAGTGCAGGGACACAGAACTGCTCACATTTGAAAAAAGTCAATGGGGGAAAGGGGAGAGAAAAAAAAAAGGAGGGAAAAAACCATCACAGCTGATGATAGGAAAGTAGGCTGTGGACATGAAAGCAGAGGTTGTCATAAAATACAATTGTTGTCAAGTTTAGTCACTTTCAGTACTGGCTATAAAATCACTTTGTCACGGTCTCACATTGAAAGCTTGAAACTGTATTTTTGCTAAGAAAACTAAAAGGAGTGAGATGTAAGACTCTATGAGGGAGAGAATATTCTTTTCAAATTATGAGATGCAAATACCTGTAGGAAACAAAAAAGTTAGGGACAAAAATTGAAAGTGGTTTAAAACAGTCTCTGAAGTGTCAAGATCTTACTTTTAGCTGTGTTATGATGACAAAAATCCCAATCATTTTCCTGGGACTTGAAAATAAAGTGGCCAGACATTTTCAAACAGGCAGTCCCTCATCTGCTGGATCTAGGGGTGACTCCGCTTTCCTCCCGGCTCCCACACAGAGCTCTGTGACCAGAACCCTTGAAATCAACACACAAAGCAAAGAAGGGACCTACACAAATATTACTACTAATAATAATATGATACTATTTACTAACAATGTTCATCTTTAACTTACTGATTTTAACACACTATCTCAGTCTTCCATATGCACAAAACTAGACATGGAATGGCAAAGAGTCGCCTAACACTGCTTGGCAGCACAACATGGCACGGACCCATAGGAACCGTACGACCATCCCGGGGAATTCCAATCCACTATATTCTGCTTGTTTGTTTGCTTTCCATGGCTTTATCAAAACATGCCTTGAAAGTCCGAATATTTATTTCTGAGAAGGGAACTTGCCTTGAACTTCAAACGTGAGACTTCCATTGTTTTGAAATACACAGGACTTTTCTGAGTGGGAAACTTATTTTAAGGCTAAATTAAATTTCTTCTTACTCCTAAATTAAAACGTTTTTCTTTTAAATAACTCCAATTTCTTAGTGTGCAGTCTTCCCAAATATAAAGCCTAGGGCAAGAACACTGTTAGGCAGCACACAGGGTAATATGTGAGCAATGTGTAGTTGTCAACAGCCCCAGGATTTTATGTTTGGGGTTTTTTTTTTAAGGATTTGAAATGAAAGAGGCAGACAATACTAGGAAAATAAATGCATGGATAGAACAGTAGTATCCTACAAAATGCAAAAAGGAGCTCTAGTTTTCATTATATGAACGAGTAATGGAAAAAAAAAATTTGATTATTCCCTGCATAAACAAAGTTTTAACTGCTGTGAAACAGCTACGGAGGGATGTCAGTTCTTTAGATGAACATGAATTCTGAAGAAGTCTCCTCCTCCAGTATCACTGCTTGATTCTCAATTTGCTTAAACTGTCTGGGTAATTTTACGAATGGTGTCAGGTTTGTTATTTTAATGGGAACAGTAGCTAGAAAATCAAAATCAAATTTGTTCCAAATACAGCACATCTGCCATTCACTGTGGGTCAAAACCTTGGGTACAGGGGAATAGACCCAGCAACTCAGAGGCTCTGCAAATTTATACTAGCTAATGGCGTTATTGCCTAACCCAGCCTGTGATTTCAGAGAGTCTAAGGTCCTGATACTCTTGATACATAAGATGCAAGTGGGATTACCATAACCTACTGCACCCAAAGAAAACCACACTGACATGGCAAGGACCCAGAGAGCACAGCAGTCTATCTTTTAAAAATTCACCATTTGAGTGATCTGAGCCCTGTCTGTTAATGCATAACATTTCTATTTCTACACTATAAAGACACATAATTGTAAATGAAAACTGTAAGAAGAAAAAAAAACCCTCATCCATTGAATTCTATTCTTTCTTTATCTATCTTGCTTCTGGAAGCACTGGAAATAAAAAATAGACAAAACAAACAGTTTAGTATGTTATTTGGGCACAGCAGTGACAACTGAATTCATCACATGTTGAGATAAATCAGAGAATTTATAGAAGCAAAATCTATGCAGCTTAAGTCTTTTCAGTCTATCTTGGATTTTAATGTGCGATTACAGATTTTTACAAACAAATAAATAAACTTTTGGCTTTTCACAGTTCCTTGTTCTTCACATACTACTATGTGTAATTCAAACCTATTTATGCCACTGGGTTTACATATCAGAGATTTGCCTCTGGATATCAGCAGCAAAGGTCAGGAACCAATGGCTTTCACTTTTGAAATGTTTGCATGACTCCAGCAAGTTTGCAGGATAAGCTTCTCACAAAGTCCTGATATTGTTTCTACTCGCTTATCTTTTGCCTTCTATTTTGATGGGAGTTGGGGGGGGAAAAAAAAGGAAGGAAATTCAGCATATTCCAGCATAATTGTCTAAAGTAACAAGTATGTTCCTGCCCAATTATAACGCTGAGAACAGGGACACTGCTACTTGCAATTATGAAGTGATTGTATCAATAGGCTGCAATCATTACATGCTTCACCTGTGGCCACCTCTTCTGGAAAATGTCACTGAGAGGCTTGTCCAAGAAAAGCTTTACATGAACAGATCAGCATTAATTACTCCATACTGCACACTGCAAATTTCGGTGACAGATTTGCTTCAGTTATTTCATCAGTATTAAGTCTGGATCAAATATTTAATTCTTGCAGAGCTAAAAGTTCTGCTTAAGTTGACTGTCCTTGGGTGAGCTGTGAAAGAAAGACTCGTCTGAAGAGAGAGCATGGCATTCCCACCTATAATCTCAAACAGCATATGCATCTGATCTTGAGAAGTTTTGTGTCTCACCAGTTTCAGCACAAGCTCAGGATGCCCTTCAAACCAAGGATCAGCCCTGATCAGTTAATAGGAGAGCATTAAGTGATAACTTTCCCAGACTGGGATTCACATTTTTTTTTATCATGATAGGACTGAGGTCTGGAATAAAAATCATTTTACCAACCATCTGCCTAGGACATACACCAAATCTGCTCCACTTCTTCCTCAGTTCTTTACGCCGTAGAGGGTCTGACAGTAAATCTTTATATTACTATTGCTTCCTAGAATGAATAGCCAGATGTTCTGAAAAATAAATTATGAGAAACCAAGATAACACCAATATACTCAAGACTTTAACTGCCTATAGTTGGAAGCTTAATAAACTGAGGGTGCTTGTGGAGATCACCATGAACACCTAAAAGAGGCCACTCTCATCTACCCCTGGATGGCTGCATCATTCTGTAAAATCCAAAAAGGGGCATCAACTGAAACATCTGTCACAGGACAACAAATAACGATAGCCAAATGATGATGTGGGATTGGCTGACTGTACATTATACAGGCACTGTTATCCTACAGGTGGCATTAAATATGAGAGGCTGAGATTTATGTTATGGGTGATAAGGCCAAGAATGCTGTAAAAGTGAAAAAATACGGCAACAGTATGCAGTACATCACTACCAGGATAATTATTTATATAAAAAGTTCCCATTCTTAGACTTCCAACATGGAGGGATAAAATTCATATATTCAAAGAAGACATAATAATAACCTGTCAGCTTGCAGTGATGGATATGTTTTTAATCCAAATGATCACAGTTTCCAGTCTACCTGTCATAAAAGGACACGAAAAATTGAATTTTCCTTTCATAATTCTTTAAGTTGAAAGGGAAAAACATAGAAGCATGATAAGTGGCTCATTCAAGTGGACAGATGGACAGGCAGTAGTAAAAAGTATGAATAAAAGGCACTGTTCCTTCACTAATGCTGTTTTCACCAGTTACACACTGCAACGCAGGCACAGGGAAGGAAGGTATTCCTTCCTTTGACTTCTCAAGTATACTCCTGGATAATCTACATTATATTCTATACAGTATGAGACTGCTATAAAAAGACTTAAGAAGTGTATTACACTATTCAGCATTCATTTGAAAGCAATGCTGCACAAAGTAACACAAAAGCACTACTTCATGTACATCTTAGTGACTTGAGGTTTGTGCCCACAGAAGTCCCCTATTCTTAAATTCCCTGCAACTGGGAAGCAGTATCTGATCTGTACATTTTAATTTTTAAAATTCACTCAGTCAAGGAATCCCAGCAGAAATTTAATAAATCTCAGATCCTTCTGATGCAGAAAGAAAACTACAGACTGTTCCCATCCCCTCCACCCACCACACAAACTCACACCACACATCTGCCACAAACATTCCCCAGCCTGCATTTTTCCAGGGGTAAAAATGACAAAGAAATTTAACTAAGTTAATTCTAAGTGCTGAAAATGTAGCCAGACTGCTCAGTTATTTCACTTTAAAAGATCTTCATTTTCCCATCTGTGTTATGGCAATTTTATTACACATTCGGCAAATTTACAGTAACAAGATGTTCCCCTGACAAATTAATCACTTTCCAAGCATTTTATCATATAAATAAAATATCACCTCAAGAGAGAAAATCAGCTCAATCAGTTGATTTAACCCATCTTTCGGGGAACTCGTCTGAAACAGATTGAGCACTTTTTCTCTGAAGAGGGACTGAGCACACAGCCTCCTGGACTCCCAGCTCGTATGGTGAGGCTTTTCCAAAGAAAATGCTGAAGATGAGCTGATACGATGCAAGATTCCTACGGTAAGAACTACGCTGCATCAATGACAGATCTCCATCGGAAACAAACACCGATTCATTTAGAAGTTGGCACGGGCTTTAACTGAGGAACTACATTTCCCCTTAGATCACCAGTGACTATTTCTGCAACAATTTCTCTGGTGTTATTATTACCATAAAACTAAAATATATATTGTTTCAATAATCTGCTCTAATGTTTTAAGAATTTCACAATAAAACAACACAGGTAAAACTCCAACCAGTTTTTGCAGCTGATGAAGCTTTTTTTTTTTTTAACTTTGTTTTTTAACATTTCCCCAGTGCTCTCTACTCTCACTTTGGAAAGTAAATTTTGTTTTTATAAAAACCATGTGACTGGCACCAGTAGCAATCCAATATATGCACAGTAGTGAAGTGCACTGAACTCAGGTTTTCCCAAACTAATCCTTCAAACAACTCAAAGCCTTTCTGGAGAGAATCTGTCACTGAAACAATTCAACATCTCAGCCATTTAACCTTTCTCCCTCTGCCCTGCTCTCCCCATTCGACTTTCATTCAGGGACTGCCACCAATAAGTATAAACAAGAACAAGAAGGATTACCTCTATTTACACTAGTAGAACCTACTGTTGTTTAAGTCAAAAAAATTTAGCCAAATTTGCTATTTTTTCTTGGAGTTAATAGCATCAATGTAAGTTATTTTGTATTTATTCCAACACTAAGAATTGTGACAGCAAATCACCCTTTTGCTAAAAGAACCCCCCCAACAGACAACACAGAGCTGTAATCCTTACAAAATGACTATACGCTTCCACGAGATGTTTAAAATATTCTCAGCAACAAAGTTCTGGGTGCCAAGGAAAAGAGAATTCGCACATTCAGACAGGATTTTCATCCCCTTTACTCTCTCAGCAAAATACTATCTTCATCTCCCCAAATACTAAACATGAAAAATGCATGTAACAACACGACTCACTAAGTACAAACAGGGAAACAAGTAGTTAGCCCATATAATTAATAATGCTGTAAATAGGCATATTAATACTATAAGGCACCAGTATTAAAAGCTGCAAGCTCTGTACAACTCTGAATGGCTTATGTGCTGTCAAATAAAGAAGGTTTAGACAAAAAATTGTGATTTAACACACAAATACAGAATTCCATATCTTACACGTATCTTTTATCTGCTAAAATATTCCTGGTTTAGGTACTTTTAAAAAAATTACTCTCAGAGGTCATGAAACATAACAAAGAATTCTGACCACAGCACTTTAAATGGATGAAAACATATAACAAAAAAAAAGGAGGGTAATAAAAAAAAACCAACAAAGACAAGACAGTTAATTATAGTACTTCTTAATTTTATTCTCCTCCATATTGCAAAAAACTAAGTATTTGTTTTACAAGATACAAGTGAACTTGGCTAACTGGAAAGAGTTTATTATCCTTTAACCCCTTCTTCCAAGCACTTTGCCAGGAAATTTACTACCTATGTCAAGTGACTTGGACACGTAAACATTACAGGATTTAGCCCCAAAAATTAGTGTTTCATTTGAGGAGCAGCTTCCTCAGCTTCTGCTAGGAAAAAAAGGGCATTCTAAAGATGAAATATATGTCATGGGATACTTGCTTCTTTCCTTGCAATATAGAACAGGAAAAAATGCTCATTTCCACTTATTTAATCAAAGTTTCTTTTTAAAAGACTTGGAGCATCTGGAACCTTAAATCAACAGAGTATATCCTGTTCTCAACTAGCACACACAAATCAACCATTTCTGATCCAAACACAACTGAAAGCAGTGTTTTCCTTGGGCATGATGTGTGAAGTTCAAACTGTGATGAGAAAAAGTACAGGGAGAAGAAACTACTTTCCCCTCCCATCTTAAAAACCTGAGCAAAAATCAGTGAGTTTGAGCTGTGTCAGAAGAGAACTTTGAATCAGCATCCTGCTAGACAAGTGACTGCCCAGGTGGCACTGCAGATGCAAATGAATTTGATTCCAAACAGTACAGACACAATTGCTTTCAAGATTCAGCTCATCTGGTTACAGGACCTGGCCAGCACTTTAGTAAAACTGGGTTCAAACCAAAGCAGTAACAACACAGAGCCATTCATAAAATAAAGGGCAAATCTTGGAGGCCTCACAAAGGGCCAGAGAGCTCCAGGATGAGAAGCAACTTCAGAGAGCGTTGGGTGGTCCTTATTTAACCAAAGTTCCTATGGACATCCATTTATTCTGACAATACCTAATCGAGGTAATGTCTGTTCACTTGGTACTCCTTTCACTGCCTGTTGGTGGACAAGGCATTTAAATGCTTCGATCTAAATGCCTACAAGATGCACAGAATTCCTTCAATTGAAAGCCATGTCCTTGCAGTTCTGAAGTAGCTGCTAATCCTTTTATATGCCATAAAGTATTTCCATAATTTTTCTTCCCCACAGTTGTTTCCTGATTCACCACAGTACATATACTGTACTCCTGAAATTATTTAACAGTGGAGTGACTAAAGGAAGAGTGGGAACTCACGAGACCTGGAAAGTTAAGAATCATAGAGTTTAAGTTACTTTCAAAGGCTAAATTAATCTTCATTTAATAGGGGGATCACATTTTAGAAGTAAGGTGGATAGTCAAACTGACTCAGATACTTTAAAATAGTCTCTGGGATCTCAACTTTTGCAAACAAAACCTTTTCAATCTGAGGAAAATACACTACACAGAATCTTTTAATTTGAACGATGACAAAGTGGATTATTCCTTAGTTCCACGTGCCAGTAGGGTGATCCATTACCATGTACCTTCTACTGCAAGTACACGATGTGCCTTAATAGTAGTTAGAGCCTTATTGGCTTAAAAAAAAAAAAACGTAAAAAGGGTTTTGCATGTGAATTGAACTTAATAGGTTTGACATAGACTAACCTTAAAGAATCCAATCCACTCAAATCCCTTTGAAGGCTGCAGCTGAATTTCATGCAAATCTTAGAGAAGTAGCCAGGCTGCTGGGATTTCAAGATGCTGTGTCCCTTTCTTCTGCAGATCTAAACCCAGGCAAAACAATGGCACAAAACCCTCCCACAATTTCAAGGATTCCTCTGAAGATGATCCTGGTTTTGTTCTTTGGCCCAGGAAAGTCCAACATTTAAAATTCAAAAGCAAGAAGAACCTGACATCAGGAAACATACTCATGTATGAAACCAAATCTTTTCTTTTTTTAAACACAGCACTGTACTAATGCTTCGACCATGAAAAAAAAAAAATTCTGACATGGCACCACTATTATTAAAATGCTTAAAATAGAATGATACAAATGAATTTTTATGCTCAAATCTAAAACCAAAGTTTTTTCTTTTCTAAAGATAATTCAATTTAGCAATAAATAATCCACCACAGCTTAAACCTTCTGGTGGGCATTTTGAAATTCAAGCAAGCTACTTGAAAATAAATCTATTTTTTTTAAGGCCACTCTAACTATGAAATTCTGTTTTCTCACCTCCATTAAAAATAGCTAAAAGGATTTAAATGTTCTATGTACATTTATGCAGCAGAAAAGCACGTATATAATTGTCTGTGTAACAATATATATACACTGACAGCTGGAAAATTATTTGTTTGATGACCGGATTTAATCTTCACCTGATAAACATGAGAGAATAAGGAAAAGGAAAAGCATGTGTCAACTGCTTTTCCTCTTAGAATAAAGTACAGATGACTACAAATGTAACTATAACCAAATCAAAACCACAGAGTGTGTATAAAGCACTGACTATGCAAAGCAGTTATAAATTCTTGGTTAACAAAGGGCACAGAAAGCCCTTAAAGGAAATATTTTATTTCTGCTAAATTAATACCTAAAAGCATTACATTTCATCAGTTTCACTTAGGTTTAAAGTCCCCAAAGATTCTCCTCCTGAAACTGGCTATATTTTATGTGCAAACCAGGCTGAGAGCTATCTAAATCTAGATAAAACTCATTGGCTTGTAATCTTCACAATGATCTATACATCTAAATCTATATGCAAATCAAATGCTCTCATGCATTAACACATTCCAAAGCATCTAGGAGTAGGAGAATGCTTTCTCCCTCTCCTAACTCCCCTCCTTTGCTCCTCTCCCCCTCTCTTTATTTACACTAGCTACCTAAATAATTCACACTGCCTTCTTTTCAGCCTCAATGTTCTTCCCTCGAAGCCCGCAATGAGCTATTGCAGTAACCAGATGGACACATGAATGCAGCAGGTGGGACAGATGGCAGACCGCCCTGTCTGACGCTGGCTGCCTCAGCTTGGACTGCCTTTTCCTTCCAGGTACATTATCATCAGTGTAGCAGAAAGCAGCACGCAGAGGGGAAAAAACCCTTTACGTACAATACTATGTGAACTAGTTAAATAAATGACCAGATGCTTATTTGCTTTTTAAACCGAAATGCAATTTACTTAAGAGGAGTGTGTAAGAAGCATTTCCCCTCTCTCTTCCCTCAGAGGAGAAAAGTCCATCTCTATTCTCCAGCAAGCCTCCTGAGTGCTGTGCATAAAACAAAACATGCCAGAAATCAAGATCTTAAACTCATGACTTCACAAAAATCTTGTTTCACCTTCAGTTTCCAAATACCTCTATGCTTTCACAGGTAACTGTTCTCATTTTTTATATATATAAATATGTGTACCTTCTGGTACATGGTCACATTTTTTAGATGAAGTCTTTAACAGCTAGTACAGTATTCACTATATACAGTGAAAAGCCTCAGTTTCCATCTATGTAAGTATGTTTCTTCACTGAATTTCCTCTGCTTCCCATCCCAAGAGATATACAGAGCTAGTAAGTTTATTACAAAATATTTGATACTACTAGGGCAAATGCAAACAAAAGGTGAGGCAGCAAATCTGTCTTTGACTGCAAAAATTAACAATTTAATATGATGCTTTCCTCTCTGGAACACTGGGCAAAACACATTGAGGATGATAGTAAGGAAAAAAAAAAAAAATCACAAAATTAGAATACATGCTTAGTACAAGAATACATGAAAGAGGAGAGGGAAAAAAAGACAACACATCTGGCAGAGTTTAACTGGCACCAGCATCATTGTACCACAGAAGTTGCCCTTTTTATACAAAATGTATTGCTGCCCAAATAAGCAGAAGTAACTAACTTCATTCTCTTGTTCAAGTCAGCAGGCAACTGATTTGGTGTATTAACTGAAACCACGGTTCCAAAGACCATTTTTAAAAATCATACTGTAAAATGGTATTAAATGTAAGCAGTCAGTTGCTCTATGCAATCCTATACCATCCAGGTCTGTCTCTCCAAACTCTTCTCCCACCCTTTGTGCTATGCCACTGCCAGCAGCCCGCATTGCTCTCTGGTCTGTCTCCCTTTCACAGATCTTTTCTCTCTACCTCCTTCTCATTAACTGCACCTTCTCTGAGCTGACATAGGTGAAACCGCCCACCTCTCCCTCTAACACCAGACTGATTTCTGCTGACCTGCAATAAAACAACCCACACCGCCTTGTTAGTGTTCCTTGGTGTACTTTAAATTAAAAATACAAAATCACATACAAAATTTTATGCAACTATATATGCACATATACAGAGTATGCTTGTACTTGCCATATTAAAAAAGGATGTCATGCCCTTTTCTGCAGCTTTCATGAACTGCTTGTATTTGTAGTCAGCAAAACCCTTGAACTACCTATATATTCACACACTGTACCCAAGTACAGTAGCATGATAGGAGCCTCTATACTACCATAATAGAAATACTAAGTAATAACAGGGTATATCAGAGAATTGATTAGCAATTACACCCAACTACTGAGTCAAAATATCTTTTTGGGGTTTTGTTTTTTGAATCAGAGTAAGCAATTGCACAATGTTGAAGGCAAAAGAAAAAGTTGAGACATGTCCTGTGCAATATTCTGCTCCCCCCCAAGCATACTGGTATAACTAGTAAGAGAAACTGACTGTAAATAAACCTGCATGGGTAAACGAGAACTGGTCCAAACTGGCAACTAAAGCCTGAAACAAACAGAAACTTATCTCTTCAGAGATTCAAACGCACTCATTAGGAACTCAAATAATAATAAACACAATAATAGAGCATCTAGTTTCATCTGGCTCAGGAAGAAGACATAGCAGTATTATCAAAAAGTCTGTTCTTGTTTATTCCTGACCTGGCAGAAGCCAGGAATTACAGAAAACCTCAAGGGACAGACTGCTTTCATGGGATGCCCAGACTGATTCTGAGGCCAAAGAGGTTAAGCACTTAGGATAAACTTTGGATAAGCAGCACAACTTCTGTATGCTTACATGTTCTAACTGAAAATCCTGAACTTCAAGGTTTTGTATTACCTCCTCCCAGAAAAGGAAGGAAGGATAAAAGACTTTAAAAAAAAAAAAAGGAAAGAAAAAGAAAAGAGGTCAAATAATCCACGGATCATATATGCAAACTGGCAAAACGGCACAATAGAAATTGTGAACTCTGCACTACCAGCTACAGAAAAACATTTCATGTTACAGTAACCTATTTATAACATCATAGACAGTAAAAACAGCGCACTTTATAAACACTATCACACAAGTCATGATTTCACTATGATGATATAAGCTGTTTTCTCAACAACAGATGAACAGAACTCTGAACATGCAGGAACACCCTCTTTATAAACAAACCTCTCAGGCCCTGCCAGATTGTCACAACAGGAACATGCACATTATTGGAGCAGCAATCACAGAACCAAACCTGGCTTCGAAAAGTGTATTAAATTGGTAAGCTTGTTGCACTACTGATAAAATTGAGTACTCTGAAAAATTAATTAATTGCCGTCTGTTTTCATCAGCAAAACTCATTGTTGAAACTATCATGTATATTCTTAGAACTGAAACTGTGTGCTTAACTGTATGTAGGTGGAAAAGTAGTAAAAGCAAGAATGAAATCATTAATTTCACAAGGTCACAAGACCAATACTGAGTTCCTTCTGGTTTAGGTATATTTTCACAGTTTATGTATTAAAGTAGTTGCTGTTAATGGATTTTAATCCACTAATTAATAAGGTAATGTGAGTACTCCAAATATTTTAGAAAATATATTAATTTTTTACTATTTTGTCCTCTCAAACAAACCGATTCTCTTTAATTTCAAATTTCAGCTTTGAATATAATCTTCCTTCTTGGGTAAGGCTTGCCATTGCCTTGTAGACAGCAAGCATAAGCAAAGCTCTCATCATAGGCAGCGTGAAGTATCCCCTCAAATATCAGACCTGTACCTCTCTAAAGAGGTGTATAGGGATGTCCTGACAGTAAAAGGAGCTGAGTTTCAGAGGTGTCTGTGAAGACACAATCTGGATCCTACAGAAGCAGCTACTATTGTTCATAAAGGCATTTCAGAAGACCCCAAAAACCAAAAAAATCAAGCACAGGTAAATACATATCTATAACCTGGTAACTTGCAAGGAGTTAGGCATATGAGAGGAGACTGAATAATTAAAAAAACTTCATTCTGTTCTATAAGAAAAGTAATTGTCAGTCCCAATCCCATGACAACATCTTAGGAAAGAAGACAATTATACTTAAACTGGACTCAATATAAATACCATGAAGTTGATTTTCAGAAGGATCAAATTTTTCTTCAAGCTCTGCAAACAGATCTGATTTTTCCTAAGGCTGAGGTTTGTAGACCTTCTGAAAACAGTAACTTCAGAAGTCAGTTGTGTTTTTTGTGGACTGGTGCTTTAGTTTTGGAAGGATGTGAAACTGAGTGGTTTTTTATTTTGTTTGAGGTTTTTCTGCTGAGGGTTTCCCTTCCCCCACCCCCCTTGCTTTTCTTTTGTTGGTTTTTTGGGGTTTTTTTTCCAAATCAAACTACATATAGAGCATAAATGCAGCCTGATAGATACTAAACTCTTTTCACATTCTGGTCCAGGAATAAAGGGAAAGCGGAAAAAAAAAAAGGAGACAACAAACATTACTAAAATTAAATATGGTATTTATAAAAAAATTCAGTGACCTTAAACACCTCTTTACTTAACATATGAACATTTCTCTGGTCACACAATATACCAATAGAAGCCGGGAAATGGGAGTAGCTTATAAACAATCCTCATGTATAACAAGTAAATTCTGCTTCCACTGCAAATGTATCCCCTTATAACAGAGAGCATAAATGAAGGCAGATTTTGATGTTGAATATAATGTATATAATAAATACACCATTTTAAACTCTCCCAGACGCAAACAAAGAAATGGAAAAGCTGCCTTTTTAAAGGAAATGTGTACAGAATAAAGAAGCAGACGTTAAACCCTAAACGGTAATGGTGTAATTTCAAAAAGACAGTAAAATCTACCTCCTCCTCTATGTCAATGACCAAAAAAGTTAAAATGCAGAATGCTGACATTTCATCTTCCCTTCCCTCTGCTTTAGTTTTAAAGCACTAACTTCAAATACCTTGACATTTGCCTCTCTGCCTTTGGTTTAACACTAACAGAGGAGTACTCTTAAAAGAGGAAAAAGTGTCTTTAAAAATCTCAGATACACAGTAATTCTTGCACTTATTTCTTTGCAGCAGAGCCATTTACATAGTCCACTAAACACTGTTTAGTAAACACGACAAGCGTGCTTCTATCTTACTGCCCTTGTAAAACCAAGGCAGGGGTTCTGTTTTTAGTGCACACTCTGGTTCAGCGTTAATCCTGTTTTAATCAAACTACATATGCTGCTGACTAGCAGCCTGCTGATGGGTTGTGGTTTGTGCTGCTCCAAGACAATCCTCACCAGTTCCAACAAAAAACTAATCACTAAAGTGGAAACAAAACCCCGACTGCTGCACAAAAACTGGATAAGGAAAGACCTGACATTCCTGCTTCATTCTCCTTACTCTGCCATTCCTGACTATTAAAAATTTAAAATTGGGTTTTAAGTGCTTTTCTACTTCCTCTCCAGACAGAAGAATATTAGAAACAAATATCATGGATACAACCTTTATAAATACATGCTGTGCAACTCACCTTTTCCTTTGTGCCTAATAAAATAATAGGCTTTGCTCTAACAAAAGTACCGAATGCTGCTAATGCATCCTTTTATGAACCTTTAGAGAAACAGGTTTTTGCAGATTAAAAAAAAAAACCAACAAAACTTCCTTCAATGTATCTTCACATGAAATTCAAAATGCTACTGTTGTAGAAATCAGCTTTTGTTTTCTAATCACAACACTGATCAACACACTTAAGCATTAAAAAAACAAAAAAACAAAAAACCAAAGTCAGATCTTCCTTCCATTGATGCCAGCAGTAAAACATACCTACGGCTCCATTTGTACAGAAGATTGAATACTTTATCAGAAGTAAAACGTGATCTGTGATTAAAGAAATAGGTCTGAAATTACACAGTGCTCACAGCCAGGGAGAAAAAACTCAAGGAAAGGAAACCCAATGAAAATAGAAACCTTTTGTTTGGTGAACACATTAATGCAAAATGTGCACTGAGACCACAGACAGAAATCACGTGTGTGTTTACAAGCTCAGAGACTCACATGTAGGCACTGTTATCTACAACAAAGTTTTGCAATAGGAAAGTCTACAATGGAGGGCATGACATAGTATTTTCATACCCACTTTAAGGTATTCTTCATATGACTAAAATAAACATAAATCAGCATCAGAATATTTGGAGAGTGAACTCTGTTATGCCATCTTGGCCTATTTCTTTCTACATAGAGAAAAAAAATTCTTTCTGTCCAAGAACGAAGCTCCTATATCTCTTAAACACTACATGAGCCTTCCATAAATAAAATGTTGGGTGGAGGCCAGTCAAGGCAATTCATCATCAATTAAAATTTATTTTGCACCTCATAGGCAAAGACATGCTGAATGACCACCCTTTGTGACTTCTGAATAGGAACACCAAAACGTTTCTGCACATATATATATATCATCATCATGGCCAGGCTTCACAAATGAAGATTTGGGAAGGGCTCTACCCACGCTTGCTGCAAGCGCGCTGATGGCTAAAAAGGTCAATGCGAGATAGGCAAGTCCGGTTGCAAAAGGCACAGCAGAAAGTGTCCACAGGCCGTGTTGGTGAGGCACAGTTTTTTCTGCATTGTCTTTTCTCCTCGAGACTGATTCTGCGTGCGTTCTCAAAGGAAGCAGCAGCGTTACGGATGGTGTGTCTCCATGCCTCCCGATTGGAGGCCAGAGTGGACCACTGATGGTAGTCAATGTGATGATGACATATATAGAAAGGTAATATGCACCAAGCAGACATACATATTCCATGTTACAGCTTTATATCCAAAATTCATCACCAGGAACAAACCAAGATCAATCAATATTTATGTAAATTCAGCTTTTTAACCTCTCTTGCAATTCAGATACAAAACCAAGGAAAAAAGGGATCAGTCTCACTTTGTCTCACCATCTCCCTCTGAAGGATTTCTACCTCCTCTTTAGGCAACACAAGGCTGAAGATATGGGCATAATGCCAACACTGCTTTTAAGCTCACAGAGAAAATATTATGGGGTAATCTTACTATTTCCTGGTCACACTCCCTTAGGCAACTCTATACTGGTGCAAATGTCACATCCTGGCAGTGAGTCCTTGGACACAGGCTCCATTTCTTCATTGATTTATTTTAAAATACTACCAAATCATTCATTTTTTTTAAATCAGTTACAGAGACTGATCCAAAACCTGCTAAAATGAATGGCATTCTTTCCATTTAGTTTTGAATCAGTCCACTACCAACAGAAGTGAAAGATTTCTTAAGACAGATGCAAGAGCTTGGCAGCAGGCTGTCCTTCTTAGCTTGGAAAATCTCTGTTAACTTGCCTAACAATAGTACAAAATAGTACAAAGACCCCCACATTAATTTTGTCAAACAGCTGCATCTGTAGTATTCATGTTCCAGCATCACCTAATGTGCAAGTATCACACCTTTTCTTAAAAGGGGGGGGAGCAGGGCGGGGAGGAGAGGGGGAAGAATCCCCACCCCAGTCATCCATCAAGTGTACAACCTGGCCACAGCTCCTTAGAAATTTAATAAATGCTAAAAAGATATAAAAAGACATAAAAAGCTTTCAGAAATAAAAGTGCTTCAGAAGCTTGATTTTAATACTGCCAAGTGGGGTTTTTGCCAGATTATAAAGTTGACTTAAATGCCAGGATACCACATTTCAGAAGTGGCAGCAGCAGCTTACATATTGCCTCGTATAAGTGGCTGAAGTGTATTGCTGATTCCAGAGCTGGACCACCATCATCTGTGGGGGAGAGTAAATAAATAAATAAAAATTGGCATTCCCGACCAACCCTGCTACCTGCTGCCTTGAAGCGCTCTTTTCAACTGCAGCCTCCACAGGAAAAAAAAGTTAAGACTACTTTATTTTGATTATAGTGCTTTCCCCAGGCAGGAATTTTTATTTCAGTTAGAATCTTTAAACCATTACATTTTCAGTGATGCATTTTTATATTTACAGTTGACATCTTCATAGAAGAATGAAACCTTTGAGCAACAGCTCTAAAGCATGAAGGTTGCCTGCAGTAAGTACTTAAATTATTTTACACCCAAATGGAGCCAGTTGTTCTTAGCGAAAATTTAATAAACCTTAAATCAATGACCTTTCTTTTACTGAAAGCGTGCACTTTGGAAAACTAACTTTCCCAGGAAACATATTTTTGTGGATAAATGCCAAACAAAGGGCTATTCAAATCTGAATGTTTTCTCAATTTATAGCTTGTGAACATTTAGTTCCTAAATTCCCAACTGCAATCTAACGTATAGAACAGTGGTGCCTTGGTTTAATCACATATCATTGATTTCAGAGTGTCATAGTGATCTCATTGACAGTAATCAATAATAATCCAAAATCAATCAAATATGTTCTTGCACTATCATTCATCAAATCTGAATATCCCAAAATTAATTGTAAGCACGTCAAAGAACCTACAAATAAATCTTAAAAGGGTATAAAAATTAAAAGTCAGTAAACTTTGAGAAGATAACAGTGCATCTGAGCATACTTCATGCCTACTGGGTAAGTTAATGATTAATCGTACCCACCCTTCCCAACAAAGACTGGGATATATTCTTTTTCGAACATGAAAATACACAGCAATTGAAGGCAGGACACACTACTAAATGATCAAGCATTATTTTATTAACAGCCATGTTACAGGATGAATACCAAATGTGTCACCAGTATATTACAAACTGCACAAGTGCATTACAATGTGCAGTTCTTCATAGTGTAAGTCAGCCACTGCATTCCACAGAGAAAGAAAGGGCCGAATTACTGAATTTCTGTACCAAAAGCATGAATAGATGTAGCCACTTATCAAAAGAGCTGTTATTGTTGCTGAGGACTCCTCTCTAAACACATTCACCTGTAATTTTGTCAAGGTAATAAATCCTTCCATTCATTACAGCACACTCAAAAGCACCCTGCTATTTAATTTAAATGGAAAAACGGCCCAAAGTGTCTAAAACATTTACTTTCGCTAATGCAAAAGTGCTGGCATTTTACTTCATTCCTGATAAGCCAGTGCCAATGGATGTGATTATTCTTTTCTTATTCAAAGCATATCAGTAGTTCGAAAGCACTCTCAATCTTATCAGGTGTATGAACAGCACAGTTACTGAAAACAGTTTGTACTGCGCCTCTCTTTCTGCCAGGCTATCAGATAAACCCAACTAACTAACTGTATTTACACACAATCCAACATAAGCTGTGTCTTCAACACACTGCAGCCTGTTTCTGGCATGTTACACACAGGTTTTCTGCCTGACGTTAGTCATAACAAAAACAGCACCAGTGAATTAGGTTAATACACAAACAGTCACGCCATAGCACATAACCCAAAAGGGACGTGGGGAGGGGAAAAAAATGAGCAACATTTTGTGAAGTAAGAATGATCGCTTTCATCTCAGTATTTCACAGGTGCTACTTCGATAAGAGCATGGAAGCAGTAAGGATTCAAAAGCATTCAAAACAGACCTGACACAGGCCTTACGAGTAGGAGAATTATTTCTGTTTACTTTTTTGTTTATTTTATTCACCCGTCCTCTAGGAACGGCCTCTGATTTGCAAGGGCTGAGAAAGTGAAAGAAAAAAAGGAAAATGGTTACAGTCCCTGAAAGCATTTAAATGCCTTTACTGTTTTTGTCTGGAACAAGACTGATTTCTTAAGATCCAACCTTCATTTGGCACTGAAGACCCACACAAAAACAAACCAAAAAAAAAAAAAAAAACACACTCCCCCAAAGAAGCCTCTCAGCAACTCTCCTTTTCATTCAGACTCTCAGATATAGAATTTTTAGTGCTAGTTACTGAGGAATAACAAGACCAACTACCTCAGGAGGGCCACGGCTTTGAAGATTCCAATACTGCACAGCCATAGGAAATAGTCACAGCATCTCCCTTCATCTTTCTCAGAATGAGCACAGTAGTGAAAAGTTAAACATTAACCTAGCTGTGCACAGGGCACTTCCAGCAAGCTAAATGAAAAGTTCTGGACCATGGTGAGAAATCCCGCATTTCAGCCCCGATTAATTCCAGGCTCCTTCAGAAGCTGAAGCTCCAGCCCCTGTGCGGAGGGTCCTGCCCAGCACCCCCCGCCACCGACAGCCTTTCCAGAGTACCTCTGATGGAGCCGCAAAGGGCAGGCACCTGCCACCACCTGAGCCCATCCTGTGCCTCTGCCTGGACCCCGGCGCAGAACCAGCCATCCTCCAGATTTGTAGGAGAACAATGAGCCGAATTAAGCCGAGCGTGCAGCGCCGGGTGAATCAGCCGATTGTTGTTTCTCCATCTGCGACACCACGGCCTGGTGACTGATGGGACAGGTGTCATTCATAGGAGTGTCAGCCCCTGGCAGGGGCTGCTCCACTCTGTAAATATCACCCAGCACCAAGTGCCTGTGAGAAGAGCAGTGGGGTGTCCCTGGATGCTGCTCAGATCCCGGGAATGCCATTCGCAGCCCTCGAACACTCAGGGGAACAGTTGGTTAAAGACATGGCATTTCATGCCACTTCAAGACGTCTCATGTGTCCCACCACGTTAAGAGCTGCTGGGAGAACACTGCCAGGGAATTCTGTCGCTGACGGAAAACTGCGGATAATTCAGCAGAGGAAGTCTTGTATTCACGGAGCACTAAACTACCACAGTGGGGGGGGCAAAAAAAAAAATTCCACTTTTTGCTGTAAGAATTGTACCATTCTCCAAAGATAATTATATTATCAATCCGCGTGCACTCACTTTTGGAAACATGCTCTGAATCTGTTTTAGATGGCACATGATGGCCTTTTTTTTTTAACTAGATGTCTTTGTTTTGTTTTGGTTTTTTTTTTCCCTTAAAAGTGAAAAATAATTGTGCAGGAGAAAACCTCAAACTCTCTGAAATTAATTTCTCTGAAAACTGTTTTAGCGTTAACCTTTGCCAACTGAGTATATCAGAGTCCACCCAAGCAATAAAATACCAACTTAAACATAAAAGGACAGTGGCAGTCATCCTCCACAAAGACAGGAACCAAATCCTCCAGCCAATTTGAAGACAGAAAAAAAATCAAAAGTAAACAAACACTACATAGAAAATTGCTTCATCCTTTGCTACATTTTCAATATATGGAGAACTGTACAACCTGCCATTAGTAGTGCTAAGAGAGCATAAAGGAGTACGATTTCACTACTGTGTTAAGTATTGTTTTTACTAGATTTTCCTGTCTTGCACATCCTTAAAAATATTCATGGGTAGGCCTGGAAAAAAAAAGTGTTTCTTTCAAAAATAGCTATAGAAACAAACCCAAAAATAGGGAAGAGGGGGCACAGAGCACCCGTATCTTGTGTAAGAATGACCTGATATAACAGGCTACCTCCTCCCCATCCATCCCAGCATCTTTATATAGGAAGGAATTTTGGAAATGCTTAGGAACTAGCTAGCACTACATTTTAGATACAACTTTACAGCATCTCTGCCTCTATAGGACCTTAAATTGTTTCATGTCTAGCTAGCTTGGGGTGGGGAGGTGTGCACACACACAACTGGCTTATAATTTTTTAAATCATTTTTACTTTTAAAAAATCTTATTTCTTTTTTTTTTATGTTGTTGGTTGGTTTGCCTTTTTATTTCTGAGGACATTCAAAACAAGAAACAGCAACTCCACATCATCTTCTCATTCTAACTTGCCAAAGCCATCAATCTCTGATCACACCTATTAGAATCTCACTGTAGCCAACACTACATTTTGCGACAGCTTGACCAGTTGTTTAAGGAAAGAGTGTGTGATGGAGCAAAGCTAAATCGACACGTCTGTGATACTTCTGACACTCCTCAGCATGGCTAATATTAATTTGTTTTCTTTGGCTAGGTAAGTGCTGCCAAAACACATTACATATGGTATGTAGTTCCAATCAGAATGACGAAAAGGAGATGTGCAGTTTTTTTTTTTTCTCCACTTACAGCAACATGAAAAGACACAGAGGAGTAAGAGACACCCGTGCTAAGCTAGAGAGTAATAAACCAAAAAACCTCAAATCACTTTATCTTAAAGTTTAGTTTCAGAACAAAACCCTTTAAGAGAATCTTACACCCTCCCATATAAAGACAGCAGCTCAAAGCTGCAAAGACTTTTACTCAGGAAAAAGGAATATAATTTTCAATGTATGATAAACTGATATATTTAGACTATTAGTTACTAGGGGTAGTTAATCATATTTCAGCAGGTTATAGTATAAATAAATGTGCACAATTCTGTATGAGGATATTATAAATTATTTGATTAGACCGAGTACAAGGAACCGCTATTTCATACACCCTGATATACTAAATTAGTACATGGCAATTCCTCTCCAATTTCATATTTAAGGTTCTGTGTCAGTGTCATGAAAAGTAAGAATTTTTATTTTATTTTTGTTTTGCCTTGTAAATTTTCTTATCTAAATCCAAAAATTTCATCTAGATTTCATACAAATTCAGAATGGTGACCCACAGTAAAAATCACACATTCAGCGGTAAAGAAAAACAGCATATGCTTATCTTACACTCCGAAATTCTCTATATTGCTCTAACTTTCATTAGGCTGTTAATAGACATTTCTCCTAGCAAGTATAGGAAGCTGAAGTCAAAAAATTAATTTTGTTTCAGTTTTAAAAGAAGCAGGAAATGATGCTCTGATTAAAAAGCTACGCTACTTAAAAGAGGAAAATAATTGGAAATAAGACAATATTCCCTTTAATGCAAACCTGCTACATTAAGGAACAGGAGAGAGAAAAGCCCTTCTTTGTTTGAAGGAAATTCAAATTAGTTGAAAAATGTTACAAGCATTATGTAAACAAATACTTGAGATTTAAGGCTTCTGTAATGTAGATAATACATAAATTGTTTCAGCAGACATACATGTCAAAAGGCAGCAATCTACCTGTATAGAGAAGTTACATTCCAAAGTGCTCCTGAAAAGGTAATACCAAGTCCTTTAAAACATAATTAAGCAATACTATTTGAAATAGCAGTATACAATTCAGTTTCATATTTTTCTTTAATGTTTCACAGTATTTTTACTTCAGGACAAATAAAGCATACGAAGGAAAAAAACAACAAACAAACCCCCACAACTATAGGACTTTTGGAGACAAGTAAGGACCAATAAAACTGATTTTGTATTTTATATTTTTTGGCTGAGGACCTCATGACATATTAGCAACTGAATGTAGGAGGCTTCTCCCTCTAAATATTATAATCTTCAGGTGCAAATACAACAAAGGGCACATGTAGCTGAAAAAAATACTTCTCCATTTGACAGCCAAAACTTACAGGAATATGAATAAATATTAATATTTTCATTTACTTGGAAGGTGAAAATCTTACCAAAAAATTTATAATTTTTAAAAGCAAAACTATGAGTACAATACCAAAAGTGCTAGATTACATGGAGAATCAGGTATAAAATCAGGTGCAAATACTTCACATTGCTAGCCAGATCTCTTCTCATGGATAAGAAATAAAACCACATTAAAAAAAACACATAAAAGCAGCTGGGTTTTGACAAGCAACTGCATAGAGGGAAGTTCTACAGCTCTGCATATATATACTTTGTATAGGTGTCTGTGTGCGTACACACAACAATAGATGTACATTGCCAAAACCGATTAAGGAACACACTATATACCTGTAACACACGCACAGGCGTAGATAACATATCTGAATACAAAACTTGCTGTGCATGCACAGAGCATTTCACACAAAATGCAAATACATAAAACAACACCACATCCATACGTGCTGCTACAGATACGACTATGCACGTATGACTGCCTAACTCAAGCCTAAAAGACGATACACAAAATGTAAAAGAACATGTAATAAGTGGAATGTCAAGCTGCAGCGACTGTTGGTGTCATCCCTGCACTATCAGACATACATATAAGTATGACTGGAGACAGAGGCTAAATATTTCACTGTCAGTGCATGTCGAGAAATGCAATTCATTTCTCTCTCATGTGCTTTAGGACAATGACAATTTAATACAAGGCCAGTGGATGTAAAAGAGATAAAAACTGAACAAACTGGCCCGGCATAATCACAGATTTCCTCTAGAGAGCTTGGCAGCGTGAGGCTCATATGCACTTGTAACGGATCAACATTTTATTGTTTCTTCCCCCCATGAATTTGCTGTGAAAAAGAATTCATAGCAAAGCTTATCGTACAGACAGAGGCTACTTTGGGCTTCACTAGGATCAAGAATTCCTTCCATGTTTTTTTCCTACTTATCCTATGCATTTCACCTATTCCAAGCAAAAAAAGAATTATTTTTATGTACTTCCTTGAAAGGCTCAAATAAGCATTTTTTCATTCCCACTTCCACAGAGATGCAAGCAACCTTCCCTATAGGTCAAGGGTCAGCCCTTTAAAAACTATTCGGTGAAATGAATAATCACGACACTTATTCATGAATAATTTATATTTTTATACCATAATTTTTCTATCTTAACTTTGTAACATACAGAAATAGCAGCATAAAATGGACTGACATCTGTGAGAACAGACATACTTTTTAGCTACTCTAAGCAAAGTAGGCTTCAAGTATTGTTAAATATTATCACAGACAAGTTACCTTCTCTATTTGATGAATAGCACCATGTATTTGAAATTAATTGCAAAAGTAGGGCTGGCTAATGAGGTGGCCCTTATCTTTTCTCAGCAGCGCAAGCACAAGTATTTTTCTGCTGGCTCAATATTTTTTAAATGCCCAAAGTGCTATTAACTAAGTTGAAATCTGATTAAAACATGAATTCTAAAATATTCACAACAGCTAATACAGCTATATACACACACAGAGACACAATTTTAAAAAAAGCTAAAAAAGCTAGGGAAATTCTTATCTCTTTTCTTATCATTAAGCATGTGTTTTGAAAAATAATAATTAAATAAATTGTTCCCTACAGATTCTCCCAGTTGTTTTGCTTCCCATTAGCATCTCTGAAAACAGTTTGTTAAGACAATAGTTAGTCTTTATTATGGAACTATGGGGATGATGCCCTTCTACCTGCCTCATTTTAAAAAGAAATTTGTGGGAAATGTTAAAGCTTAAGGACTGATAAAAAACAGTGTGCCTTTGGAAGAAAGAGTGGGGAAAAAGTACGGTGAAAATGATCAGCCATTCCAGAGAATTAATGGATATCCACAAGGGCTTTGCTAATAACACGGGTTAATTACTGCAGAAACGCACTAGGCTCAGTAAATAAAAGAGCACAACCATAAACACATTAAAATGAGCACCCATCACTAAAAGAAGGGCAAGCCCCAGTAAAGGAAAAGCTGCCAGACAGGCATTTCAGCACAAACCCTTTTATACTTTCTGCAGGATTTAAAAACTTGCCAGCAGCCTCTCACAACTGAAAGGGCAAAGCCCTAGGATGGGAAATAGGGAATGCAGAAGGGAGCAGGGCCTGCCTGCTGCCCAAGGGGAGAGCCCAGGCAGGGTCTGGGCGCTCACCCACTCCTGGCGGCTGGCGGAACCATCCACAGCCTGTGCCACCTTACACTCGGGGTACACGTATCAAGGCCTGGAGGCTTCTGACTGCAATATTAACTTGGGCTTTATTTCCGAGTAACAACTGTAAATAGCTATCTAAGAAGACAAACCCAGGAGGTTAAAGACCTTCCAAGCTGGGAGAAGCCGTGGAGCGGAATTGAGTGCCACTTCCCACTTCACAGAGAGGCGTTCTTCAGTCCACCCCTTTCCTCCCTTTACAAATGAATTACTTTAAAAAAAATTCTTCAGCAATTAGAAGCTATGCCAAAATATTTTAAAGAGTGACACACACAAACTCTGTTAAGTTTACCACAGAATCACCTTGCACACGCACAAACACACATGCATGAGAGTACAAACATACACACTCCTATTCAGCCACACGCCAACATACACCAGACAGAATTGCAGGGCAACTCCACACATCATTCCTACAACGCAACATGAGAATGGTCAGAAAAACATAAAATACGTACACCGACCGTCACTGCACTGAAGTATTCACAGCATGCGACACCTATGCCCACTTTTTATATGTTACAGCTATTTCATGCCCCCTTTTTTTCTTATCATCTGTGTAGGATGATAATCTATGCACACTAACAGCTGAATTTGTTCCACATTTAAATGCTGTTGCACATTTTTAAATGGACAAAGCAGGGAAACAGCTAAGTGTTCAAATGAATGAAACACAGTGTGCCACAGAAGGCAAACGTACATAATGCACAGACACTTTCTGGAGTTACAAATCTCAATTCTTTCATGTCTGGCATTCAGAGATCACGTTTAAATTTACTAAACTACTCCTGTTCTCCCACCCCCCCTGCCTTTTTTGGAGTGTTTCAATTGCCTTTCCTTCTTCCAACAGCTGTGACAACTGTTAAAACAGTCAGTAAAATTAAGTCCGCTCTATAATCCTTCAGTCAACGTTACATTTTAATCAGAGGTTGAAGGAGATTTCCTGTTATGAACGCACTGATTCATTTAACATTATTAAACTGACACATATGTCAAAATGAGCAGACATATTTATCGCATCTGTTACCTCATTAACTATTAGTAATTATTAGTGCTATTGTTATTGGTGAAAGAGCAAATATTCAAGACTGCAGCTGGCTTTAAGTTGTTGCATTCTTTAACATGCTCTGTCTTAAAATCAAAGCATACCTAGTGATGGTCAGACAGATGTTCAGACAATTTTTAGCTCGAATCCTCTCTACCCTCATCCATAAGAACTACAGAAACTACTATACCTATTTTCTATGTCGTTATGACCACATGTGCATATGCATGTTACAATAAACAGTCAAATCACAATTGCCACGGATATTAATA
Source organism: Grallaria varia (assembly GCA_013396735.1). NCBI lineage: Eukaryota > Metazoa > Chordata > Aves > Passeriformes > Formicariidae > Grallaria > Grallaria varia. Next base: position 1,321,164 of record VWZG01011923.1, on the reverse strand, counting down.
ACTTTGGGGGTTATCAATCGGGACAGAGAAACAGCTACGTTTCAAATGTTAGCTCTTTCTCTGTGTCCATTCAATTCCACATGCCTCAAGCCCTGCATTCAGACAGTGTATCGCGAGTGTTTTAAGACGACTTTTAATTGAGCCAAAAAGGAAGAAAAAAATTAGTCTGAATCTTGCACCAGAGCCAAAAAGACATGTGCCCCGATTTCATTTAAATGCATCTACTCTAAGAGGCTTATCTAAACTAATCATTCAAATTAGCTGTAAGAAGGTAAATTCAAGGNAAAAACCCCAACACCCCTCCTCCCAAAACAACAACAAAAAAACCCACCCAACTTATCGTCTTTTTATGTATTTTATAAAAATAGTGTCAGTGATGCTAAAAGCCGTCGAAACTGCACTCTTACATTTATGAAGCTATCTTACACTCTACACAGCGCACTGACCTATAAACCACATCTGAGAGGGTGTCTTACCTCTGTTTATTTTCTTTTTTTCACCCTGGCACATTACAGTGGGTAACGTTAAGTAAGCTCCGCGTCCCCCTCCCAAACTGAACTTCCTGCGAGCCAGGCTCTTCGCTACTTCCCACCTTATTTCACCAACACGCGATCGCCCCTATTCACTTTTCCTGCCTGCCTCAATTACCGCCAGCCCCGCACTGTACAGGCGGTAAGGACAGCTAGTGGGCATCTACCTACAGTACACTGTCACCTCCCGTGCAGCCTCCTCTCTCCCTCTCCGCCGCGGCGGTCGGGGCGATGCTGGCGGCCAGCCGGGGCTGCTCCGCGGCGCTGCTGCCACTCCGGCCGCCGCACCGGGGCACGGCCACGAGCCAAAATGAGCCGCTGACAGCTCCCGACACACGCCGGTATTTAATCCCGGCTGCGGGCTGCCAGCAAGTTCAGGAGCCGCTCCTCGGCCCCACACCGCCCGGTTCCGTCCGGGCGCCGCGCTTCCCGCCGGAGTCGCTCCGCCAGGTTATCTCAAGAAGTGCGAGCCAAGAACTGCGGCTCCTTCCGAAGTGTTCGCGGGGAGAAGCGGGAGCGGAGGGGCGCGCCGTGTGGAGTGGAGCCCCGCCGAGCGTCCCCGGCCGCCGCCGGCTCGGAGCGCCCCCCGGCAGGGCGGTCACGGCGCACCGGCCGCGGCCCCGGCGCCGCGGGCTCTCTCCCTCCTTCCCTCGCGCCGGCGCTGCGCGGGGAGCCGNCGGCAGGCAAAGTTCTACCGAATCCATGTGCGCCCGGCGACCATCCTCCGTGCGCCCCCGCGGCGAAAGCAAAGTTTCCGTGGCGAAGCGCCGCGCTCTCGACCCGGGCGCGCTGCGGGCGCGGCGGCGGGCGGGGACCAAAAGCCGGCCCGCGCGCCTAATCAAGGACTTAAAGCCCGCTCAGCGCTCATGAATATGC
>VWZG01011923.1:1214438-1319541 GCA_013396735.1 Grallaria varia | reverse complement strand
CGGCAGGCAAAGTTCTACCGAATCCATGTGCGCCCGGCGACCATCCTCCGTGCGCCCCCGCGGCGAAAGCAAAGTTTCCGTGGCGAAGCGCCGCGCTCTCGACCCGGGCGCGCTGCGGGCGCGGCGGCGGGCGGGGACCAAAAGCCGGCCCGCGCACCTAATCAAGGACTTAAAGCCCGCTCAGCGCTCATGAATATGCAGCAGGGCCCTACATATGCCCCCCCCGGCCCGGCGGCACGGCCGATTGGTGGGGCGGCGGCCAATCAGGCGCCGGGGGCGCCGGGGCGGCCCGGCGCGCGGCAGGTAGANGCGCCTGGGAAAAACAAATAATAATAACGCCAAGCGCAGCCTGCCGCAAGCCTCTGGGTAACTCAACTTTTCATTGTCGTGCGAGTTGCGTTTGGGGGAATGGGGCGTGGGGGGGCGGGCTGGCATTTGGTTATGTATATATTCTACGTAAAAACATAAAAGTTATATAATTATATAAATGTATAATTTCCTATTTGAAAATTAAAAGCCTTATTTTTTGCTTAGTTAAAAAAAAAATACATTCCTAACAAAACGAGCACTCAAATCCATTCCTTAACATCATGGGTGAAACTGGTATGTGTATTCCTTATACAGATTATAGTTACATCGTCACATGGGTGTCTGTGTAACATATATATACCCTCTGCGAATACTTGGACGTTTAGACGTGCGTATTTCGGTATAAGAAAGAGAAATAAAAGCTCCAGAACTGATCAATTTCCTCTGTAAGTGTGCGGGGATTAGAGTGGACTAACTCAGCCTGCCTCATTTTAATGAGATAAGGGCTGCACTCTGGTGGCTCTGCGTTAGTGAATCTGGGAGGGTGCTTGGATCTCTACAGTGTTTGGGGCTTTGGGTTGTTTGTAAAGCAAGTTTTGCTGAACTGAATGGGCATTAAGCACACAACCCTGTAGGCATGCCTGCATAAACATCACCAAGCCCGGTTCCAGCAAACCGCTGCTTAGAGCCAGCTCTGAGTTGTTCTTCTCTGCCATATGGAAGGTCCCCGATTAAACTTGTTCCAACACAATGACCGTACTCAAATTTAGAGACATTGTTCGCACTGAAACACATGCACATAACCCTATTTTGAAAGAATCAGTAATGAATTAGGGATGCAATTTTTCCCCCTCAAAATCTATTACCTTTACTTCATATTAGAACTAAGCAACTACACTTATTTTCCAGGTTCGGAGTGTTTCTGTCCCTACGAGTGAAAACAGATGCAGGCTGTTTCTGGCCAGAAAAAAAAAAAAAACAGGCTGGAAAGACAGTAATTTCTTAGGATGCAGCTCACCTCGTACAAAATCTTTTGTGACTGGAGCCCTAACATGATGCAAATGGCAGTCTTTTCGATCAAAACAGATCAGTGCACACCCTCAAAATGCAGTAATACCATTCACAAATGGAAACACAAATGCCCTCTCCAAATCGGTTTCACAGCATTTTATCAAATAAATACAGCAACAGAACCAAATTCCAAAATATATAGGTTAAATAGACATGTTTGTGTATGTTTACAGCAGAAAGATTCCAATGGTATGTATTTAACGTTATTTGAAGACTGGGCCTGCTTCCTACAAATGTGGTATAAATACATTTAAGTTTAGGAATCAGAACTCACACAGCAAGACTACAGTTCAGACTACTGTATGAAAGCAGGTAGTAAAAGCTTAATTACCAGTAGCGTTATGCTGTCTGTATTGTTAAATGTGAACTCTGTAATCAAGACATAAATTCACTAATGAGTACTAGATTAAAAAGCTCTGAAATGTAGAGTAAAATTTAAGTACTCTATAGAACCATCAGGGACAAAAAAAAATATGTTTTAACCAAATTTTAGAATGAGAGGCACTAAATCACAGTACTGCATTAGAACATTCTCTTTAAGTAACAATTTGGTAAACATAGATTTTGGGATCCAAACAGAACTTAAATATGATGTCTTTATGTATAGTTATCTGTATGACCATATGAGCTCAAAATTCAGGTCCTGCAAACTGATTCACATGAGCACATAGGCAAAACTTGAAAATACAAATGTATTGTTTGGACTGTGTTGTATCTGTTCAAGTGTCTGTTTATAGATTTATACCCAAATGGCTATTTTTCATTATTTTCTATTCCAAAATGCTTTCAAATCTTTCCATGTTTGTGTGTTTTCTGATACAGAAAATCACTCATAATGAATCCTTATACATGTGTAATTTGGTACAGTCACTTTTCTGTATTAACTTCCCTGGAATACACCCTCCTTAAAATATGACAGCTAAACCATTTTGAAACTTACCAAAGCACAGGTTAGCTTCGTTTCCACTTTTGTTCATTATCTCCTAAGATTTTATATTCAGATGCTGAAACATGATGGTCTCCCCTTCTGTCCTGATCTGTCTTCCTTTTCACGTTCACATAGCTTCCACTACCTTGTTAGCTTGTCATCCCCCACCCTCGTCTACACCCCCAAATAATACATTCTTCCCCCCCTTGTGAGCCATCACTACTTTTCTATCAACCATCTCTCATCCAAAGAAGCAGCTCTCTTCCCTGCCAGTGCCGCTTCTTGGAGAACCAGCAATACTGTGCTGTACTTTGCATGTTGATAAACAAAGCAGTTGGCTTCTTCCCCCGGGGACTGAAAGTGTCACCTCCACCAGACTAGGGCCTGGAATTCCAACTACGTTCTTGAACTTGGGTTTCACAGTTACCGATCAGTTTGGGGAAGGGGGAAAAAAAAAGGTAAGAAAGATACTACAGCAGCAAATAAACTGGGGCTAAGTGTAGCTTCATTTTCTCAAGCTGTTCTGTGTAAATAAATAAAAATAGTACTACAGGGAGGGGAAAAAGGCAAGCCAGATATCAGTTTACTGAATTTTATCAGGGAATACAGAATAAGAACATGCATGCAAACACACATCTGCACTAACTTATCAAAATGTACAGTGCAAAATCTTACCACAAGGAGTCTATACAAAACAGTGGTAATGGAATCAGAGAGGGGAAGGAAAAAAACTGTCCGGAGTGCATGTACCAGTCAAGGGGCATTACTGAGCAGCACCTACATTTCCATGTCTCTCTGTGCATACAATTTTTCCTGTGTGCCAAACAGTACATCTTTAAGCATCTTCACATTTAAATCCTATAGACATTTCAAGGCATCTGAACAGCCAGATTCTTGAAGCACAACTACCTCAAGGCAACCCAAGAAGTAAGATTCAGTGGCACTCCGCAGAAGCCGCATAGGGCATTGTGTCAAATGTCAAATGCATTGTACCAAAAGGAGCAACAAGCTCAAGCCATCAGGGAAGGAGCAAGAATATCAATGTCTGTTAGCTGCTGAGAATTTGTTTGGGAACAAGTATACTGTTAACATTGGATAGAAATTAGCAATGCACCATGGAACCTTATTCAAAGTCCAGCTGGAAAATACCATCTTTAAAGAGTGTGAAATAAACACCAAAGTGTCATCAAATATGTGATTTTCTCTTTATTTGCAATGACTAATTAAACACAACTCAGATGTGATCTCACTCTGTGCTACAGTGAGATTAACATTAGAACAATATTGTCACTGTCTACTCATCTTTTGTGCTTCTCACTGGAAGGTACTTGGTGGACCCCTGGATATACTGCTAATGAGTTTAAAAAAACTAACACTTCTTAAGTTCCAAATTCTGCTCACCTGTTTGTACACAGTTGGACAAACTGTACCAAGATATTACTTTAAAGCCATCTGCTGTATTTAGCATTAATTACTCCCTGTTTTGATCTTAGGGAAAAAAGCTCGCACATCACAATCTCTGAATGTTCCTTAGAACTTATCCACAGTGTATTCACAAATACATGGAGCAAGGCTTTTAGCTTTTGCTGCTACACTCAGTTCCATCATATAAAAAAATGTCTCTGTGAAATAACAGCAATTGCCTTACCCTGTTACTGAACTACATTCAATTTATCTGGTCTCAAATAAATACTCCATATTTTCTCCTTGTTTTATTTTCAAGGGCATAGGTATGGGTATTTAAATGACTGCCTTCACTGGTACAGAATAGAAACCGTTCACATGGCTATAAATGAATATTATTCTCTTGACGAAACACCTTTTCCAAAGCATCTGACAAAAAGAAAAGGGAAAAAAAAGAAAGAAAAAGGGAGCCACACGCACATTGCCCGTCACCCACCAAAAGAGGTCTCCTCCCTAAAGATAATTCAGGCACACACTTCAATATGGATATCTCACTATTACCCCAAGCTCTTTTTTTTAGTGTAAGTTTCTTTAGAGAAACTGAAGTGCATTACTGTCTCAGACAGCCAAGGATAAGATGACTGAGGGAATTCAGTTGCTCTGTTTAATTAATACAGGATTATTTCACTTTCATTTTGTGAAGCTAATAATATGACTGGTGGAATGTCAGTAAAAATTAAATCATAAACTAGTGCAGTACCAAAGGGAAAACTTACTTTAGTTATGGAGTATTCCCAGCAGAAATCTTGAAAATCTTATACATATTTACACTGATAAAATACCACATGTACTTCATGGGATACTGCAAGCTTTCTACAATCCTTGTAGCATGTATTTACAGAGCAAGAGTTAACATTTTGAGATTATACATTAATAAATGAGTTGCAGTTATATTGTTTCTTGAATGTTAAGCACCACATACTAAACGCAGGAACACGTTCAAGGTCAATGTCCTATTTTAGACCTTTTCAGCAGCTGTGATATTATGATAATCACACTTAAAATATTCATATAGAAAGAGTAAATTAGCCCTTTTCACTAGAAGGATTATTATGATAAACAACAGATCTGAAAGAGAACAAATACTTTTTTTGTTTGGTTGTTTGGTTTTGGGGGTTTTTTCAGCAGTGCAATAAATTACTGTTCCTTACTGTGATGGCTTTTCTACCCAGGAACTAAAAAAAAAAAAAAAACAAAAAAAAAACCAAAACCCAAACAAAAAAAAAAAACCACCACCCAAACAAAAACCCACAAATCCACTTTATTCTGTGCTTGTATTACCTTTTGGGTTTGGTTTTTTTTTTTTTGAGGCCTCACCTATGTAAAAATTCCTTCAGTAAAATGCGTTTATGCTTTCTGTTAGAACCAAAACATTCCAGTTGACCCCATACTATCACCTATACTGCAGTGAAATGTAATATCCCACTAAACCAGATGGGAAAGAAGAAAACTTAGCATCAGCCGCTATTCCTAAGCAAGATTAGAGGTTTAGCTCCATCTAATTGAGGGATGAGTTGTGTCCCTCAATGGGTCTCTTCCCACTCCCCCACCAGCCCTTCTACCTGACTGCAAGCTCAAAGTTCTAAAAATAGAAGAAGATGGAGCGTAAATATTTCCCCAGTGAAAACACCAATAATCTTCACTATGAGCTGACATGAATTGCATGTTACACTGCCCTAGGATATCATGGCTTGAAGCGAGAGCACAGACACGCACAGAGCCACCAACCGTCCTCAAAGCTTTTGTAACATCTATTTGTGCATGTCCATGTCGCAGAGGCTCCTACGACATCTGACATGGAGCTGGTACACCTGCTGTACAAAACGCATCCTCCAGCCTGCCTTCCCCTCACCTCCGACCGTCCCAGCCCATCTTCCATCACTCTTCTTCCTTTTTCTCCCCCTGCTCCCCCTCCACTCCCTTCACTCTGGCATTTTTATTATTAATGTTATTGCTATTATTACTGTCCAAGCATAAGCTGATCCACAGGGGAGCCTGTGTAATTTAACCCCTCAAGCACTAAATTCCTTCACATGTGCCAAAGACACAGGTTTGTTGTTGCCTCCAGCAATATCCCAGGAAGACGAGTGATGGCGGTGTCATATCATCACACAGCGACTTAATCTGTTGCGACACCCAGGGAACGGGTAACTGAAGAGATTTACAGAACATACTCTCTGCCTGAATACAAAATGTTATCCCCTTTACCAACAAACTCAAGTCACATGAAACAAAGTGAAACAAATTTTGCCCTCTTACGGCTCATTGTTACCATGACTCTGCCTTACCCAATCCTACCCCTGTTCCTTGTCCCACTGTACATCTTCTAGCTATACAACACTTCTTTCAACATTTTTATTCTCCCTCCTTTGTTCTTCTCATGTTCTCTGATTAACAAACAGCCAGATCATGTTGAACTGCCAAGTAACATAGCCTTGAAAATCTTTTATCCATACACTAGATGACTGGAACCATCACTTACATCAGGGTTATCTCTACATGCTGTCTTTATGTTGTCTGACACCTAATGCATGCTTTTTAAAACAATACATTAAAGGGGTTGCACTTTTTAAAGGTGCAAGGAACACTAAATTCAATACTCACAGTCTAGGTACAATAAATACCAACATCAGGAAAGCACCGATTTTAAAAACTGAAAACCTGAAAAGTGACTTTTCAAATGGGTGTCCTGTCATCCATAACTACTAAGGAAGAACTCAGTATAATATAGAAGTATCTAAGTGTTCTCTCCAAGATCAAGGTGAGATTCTGTATCTTCTAACATTTCACTGACCGAGGAAGCAATAATTTGGCGTAGAATTAATACTGGAATAAAATTAGACTAGTGAAACGTCCTCAGCCCAGGATAACCTGACTGTGCTGGTGAATCAGAGCTTTCACCATGGGAAATTAACAGCTCTGAAATAGTCAGAAGAAACCAGTAACAAAGGCCGAGTTCAAATGCTCAGGAGTAAACAAATCCTTCCTCACCAAAAGGTATCAGCTACCCTTAACTCATCTCTAGTCATCCAAATCTAAAACAGGTGAGATTTCTATGAAGGCCACTGAGATCTGCCCCTGTGGTAACAGATTTCTAATTTTTCTTTCTGTATACATGCCTTCTTTTAAATGCCTGTATCATGTGACTGACTGAGCCCTTAATAACGTAAATTTTATTTAGAGGCATAATTAGACTCCAGGTCAAATGATTTCTTGGGCATACACTTGCATGCACAGGAAGATACTAAGAACCTCTTGTACTTTTCCCCAACCATTAATATGAAGAGACTTAAAATAAAGGTTTCCATGGATATACAGCTCTCAGATGGTAACTGTATGGTTCCAGCAATTCAAAAGAAAAGTAGAATTCAGCACCAATTGCTCTTTTCCCAGGTCCTTCAGCTCCATCCCCCTGAAAGTCAAAGACCTGATGGTCTTACAGGAGCCCTTTACTGAATGTATCGGTGCACTCAGATGCTGTTTGCCACTGTTGTATTCATTTCCCCTGAGCGATGGGCAGAAGCTTTAGAACACCCATCAAGAGTATGTCAGCATACACCAACACAAGTGCAACAAGTCTGCTGTCTCTAGTAGACTTGTACTCTTAACATGTAACAGAATAAAATTAACGTCATTAATACAATACGTAAGAATCACACATTAACAAAAATGCCTGTGCTACATTATTACAATTAAACCATTTTTTTCTGGCTGTATTAGTAAATATGATCAAATGAGAGCATAAAATCATAACAGCATCCTTCTTCGGCTGATGTCTTCTATTATGAACTCCGTTTCTGTCCTATAGCAGCTTCACTCCTATTGACCAGACAGTTAGGTCTATTCAATTATTCTATCTCAAATCAATAGATTTGAGCTCCATGTGTAATGGTTGAGGTATAAACATTACACACATGCTCTTTCAGCCCAATTAATATACTTGCAAATTTGAATTTCTATTTTAATTTTTTTTAAAGAAACATACAAATCTGATTTCTCATATTAGGTGGGATTTTTTTCCTCCCACCAGCTCTGCCACCATTTCAGGTGCTACATTTCCAGAAACTGAGTTTAACTTGCCTACGACAAATTTCTATCTTTCACAGATCTAAAAGGAAAAGTAAGAATTATAATTATTTGATTCAAGTATGCTGAAGAAGGTAATAAAATAGCAGTATAACTTTTAAGCAGATCCAGTCAGTATTTCCCTGCTAAAGCACTCATTCAAGGTGTGAATTGATCCAGAAAGTACAGCCTTTAGACTTACTGCACTTCTGATACTTGTATTACATGCAGTTTGGTTCAATTACTGTAGATGTGTGTGTGTCTGTGCGTGTGTGTGTGTGTGTGCATCTGTACCTACACAAACTATACATATATGTGGATTATATTATAGGCTCTTGGTTATCTTCATATCTTTACACACGAAAAAGGAGTGGCAAAAAAGTAAGCTGAACTAACACATGTATACAGAAGTGGATGTCTCCATCTTTCATTCTAGTTAGAAGCCAGCTTATTAATTTTCTCTCCAAAATCCTTACTTCTCTGCTTACAGAGCTTCCAGGTGTGCTGATTTAAAAGCGCAGTGTGTTGCATGCTGTACTCACCTGAGAGCCAGATTTTACGTTCCTTTCTCAAACAAATGCATGATAACGTGAGTAGCACCCCCCCCTCAATACTTTAGTACTGCAGAATACATTCTTCATTACCTACAATGCTTTAACGTTGTGTAACAGATTCCTGATTACCTCATTTGTGAAAGCACATCCATTTCTGTGCATCTAGGAAATAGATTTAATATTAACACCATAATACAATATCTTTACTGACCAGATAACCCAGAATAATATGGTTACAACTTATCTGAGCATGAGTTCAAACAATGTTACCCAATGAGTCACCAATTTCCTAGGGAACACCCTTGCTGTTACCTGCCTTGAACCCATCCAGGACTGTGTCCAAAGCAGCTGAAGTTTATAAGCATGAGGATGATGCCAGGGAGCCGTTATAGGAAGAGAATCTAAAGCAATTTCTGCATGCAGCCATTGCACTGTGACTGTTCACCACAAGAAACAGATAAGAATTTCTCTAATATTGTCAAGGAAACAATAGGCTTTAAAAATTTGGATAGGATTTTAGAAATAATATATCAAAAGGAAAAGTTGCAACTCAGTCTTGCTATTGACCCCTTTACCCTAACTTCAGATTATTTGCTCCCAAGGCATTAACATAAACTTCTCCAGCTTTATTAAAGGCCGTATCTGTATTCTTTAGCACTGTTTGTATTTGGTACACATATTTTCAGAATGCTAATGGTCTTTTATTCAATAATGAATTTGGCAGAAAAACAAGAATCAGCTCTCTTTTAATGTTATTTTTCTAAATAAATTCTCTAAACCTGATTGAGTTAGATCCTTGAATCATGCTTTGGAAGATGCAACTCGAACTTTTTGAATAAAGCGAAGCACTTAAGCAAATCAGACTTTTATTCTTCATCCACTGAGAAGCCTGAGATTTAAGATGAAAGAGCTGGGCTGCCCTTCTCTCTCCTTATTCTGCAAGGTCCCTTCATTTTCCCTGTTTTCCCAGTAGATTTACTTGTAAATCTGGTGACAGCCACATTTGAAGTCCTGAGGTCTGACTCCTGACCTCAGTTATGTTAGCCCTTCCCTGCAGAAGAACTACCCCTTGGATCACTGACTTGCTATTATTCTATGGTTAATAGACCTGAGCTGTGCAATATTTTTTTTTATCTGGCTACAGTCCTATCTCTAAATTCTCTATTTTGAATGAATACCGATTTTGTGACATGAAGTCTGCTATATAATGAAATGCAAACAATGAAAAGGCTAAATCAGTTTACAAAAAATCTATTTGTCAAACAGTGTGGAGATGCTCCCAATTTAGTCTGGGCAGTGCATGCAGCTCTTGATAAGGGAGTTAAAACCGAGCCGTTCCACTGCATAAAAATAAAAGCATCTGCGAGAGAGACACGTTTTCTTTGGGAGAATCTTCCCTAGAACCTGTAGCTAATTATTACAAAAAGATTAAAAAAAAATAAAAACTAAATACACGCACCACCCCCCACCCCCCCCTTTGGATTCTGCAGGAATTTTCCAACAGCCAGGAGCACTGGTACAGGAAGTAACAGCAAACGCCTCCCCAGCGCAGTCCCCTTATGTCACATTTGCATTTCTATTCAGCTACATTGCCTGACAATGAAGCAAATGGGTCTGCCTTATCTGTACAATTCCGGACAACAGAGATTTCTAAGCCATACAAAGGAACGAGCTTAACATTCGGCGCCGAGCACCTCCCGGCGCCCCCCTCCCCTGCCCGCCCCCAGCCCCGGGGGCACGGCGCGCACACCGACACCTGCCCCGCCGCAGCGCCGGCACCCTCGCACCGCGCCCCGAAAGCAGAAAGAACAATACAGCGCGAGGGAAAGCGGCCGACACTTTTAAGGAGCTTGCCAGCCTTGAGGAAGAAAACAATCCCAGCCCCTCTAGGTTTTTCAGGCTTTGTTTGGATCGTAGAGGAGCGTCCCTGGAATGTAAAAGTAGATAATATCTAGTCAACCATTTGTGACTCCCGCCGCCCCTTTTAGGCTGGTATTTAATATGGCAGATGAAATCTATAGTTCCTTTTACCGGGGAAATTTCACATCGCCCCGGTTTTCATTAGAAAACCTTTTGCAGCTAGCTTGGCTAACTCGCGTCATTTCATTGCACTATGAGGAAATTTCTGGCTAATTCCTTCCAAATTAATATCGTTTCATTTAAAAGTTAGGAATGACACCAAAAAACCCGCACAAGATGAAACCTCCAGATCAAAATTCTGTTATGACAGGACTTAAGCCAGATCTAATACAGGCTAGGGCTTTAAACAGCAAGGAACAAAATTACAGTGACACGGTTCTGTAGATGCTTTGGCTCTAGTCTGTCTTTCCGAGATATATATATATATATATATATATATATATATATGTACACAGTGTCTGTCTTCCTGGCCTTCTCTCTTGCTCTTAAATGCTCAGGGTAACAAAATAGGCCACGCACTCAATCTAGAGTACCAGAAAGTTTGTTGTGAAGGGGTTTATCCACATATTTATTTGTATACACAGAAGTAAGCTAGGGTAGCAAGCACGGAGAGGGAGGTGGGAGTGTCCATCTTTTTGTCCCAATTCATAGATCCTATAGCACAATATAGCATACCGAATTTTAAATTGCTATCTTTTATTTTAATTGTCCTGAACTTCCAGGTAAGGTTATTCTTTGCTGATGAACAAATGCTGAATTTCTCCCCAGAGGTGGTTGCAATGAGTAGTGATTCTCTATCTTTTTCTCACTCACACAGTTTTGAAGATTTACAGGCATCACATTAACATGAAATGATATTATTATTGACAAAAAAACAAGGCAGTTAAGCACAGAGACAGTGAGGAATGCAGAGCATTTACCTGGATTCAAAGGAAACCCATTGCAGCCCATTGTTTTAAATTTTACTAATACAGATACATCAAAAGCTTCAGTCATAGTTTCCTTTGCATGTGTTGGAGGAAGAGGCTGCAGTACATTCTGCCTCTTCAAGTGCTAATAAGAGAGCAGCCAACGTTTATTATCATTAGTACTGAGAATAGCTTCATTGCCAAGAAGGTATGAAACTAGCATTGTCCCGGTATCACACCTTCTAAAGCATTGCAGATCCCTCAAATGCTGTCAAGATGAAAGATCACTTCTGCCTTCAACTGTGCAGGCATATGAACAAATTTCTTATAAGGGGTGTGCATATGGTGCAGTGCAGAGCAAAATTTAGTCCTTAAGCTTGCTATGATAAAAATAAAACACAGAACAAAATTAAATAACTGCGACTAATGTGTCAGTATTTTAAAACATTTTTCTAGACTGTAGTGTTAGAGATATTATGAGGTATCACATACTATACACTGTTGGAACTACTTGGTTTTGTTGATTTATGAAAACAACAATTAATACAGATGGAAGAGAGATGCAGTAGCTGAATAGTTAAGAAGAAAAGAAACCGAGGAAAACATTTTTCCACAGATTAGTCCAAAGTTTGCTTTAATCTCAGATCAGATCATTTTACTGTAACTATCCAAATGAAAATAACACCCCTCTGTCCCCTCATTAACATGCAAGGACAGAAGTTGCAGGATACACCTTGCTAAATGCATACATAGTTTATGCCTGTGTATTGCATCTCGAAGATACCTGTCATGATGGTTTCTACAAGCCTGTCCCTTCTGGAGTAGACTAAGCAACACAGCTGACCCAGAAGGATTAGATGAGAAATTCAACTAATTAATGAGCCCTGCAGGCAAAACATCATTTCTTCTGCTCTTTGGGGCATTTGCAAGGTCAGCTGGTTTGTTGGTTTTTTTCCCAGCATCAGGTCAGACTCCCTCATCTGTCAACTTACACAGGATTTGTAAGACAATAGTGGCCACTATCAAGCCAAACAACATGGTACATTTTGTCCAATTCCTACAGTAAGGGAAGAACCGTTTCTGGCCAATTCAGCTTTATCAAAATACACTTCTCTAATGTTACTTTGCTCTTCCAGGGGCAACAGTTTAGAATTACAAACATAATAATTCCCATTCACAAAAATATTCTGGAACACAGCTTGACTCCCCCATCCTGCTCTGCTGTCTTTCTGATGATCGCTTTTCTGAGCATCACATGGCACAGTTTTCTTCCATCTGCCAGGGAAGTTTCCCAAAAAGTTCAAGAAATGAGGAATCCAAATAGGAGACATGTTCAGACAGAATTCAGAAAAATGATCGGCTCACCTCATCTGTTTCTCTAGCAGTATGTGCACTGTTATCATCCAATGGCCTCTTTGGTAATAAACTTGTCCCACCTCCCATCTGCTCTTCTTGCTGGCCTCCTGCCACTTCAGCCTCAGTCCTTTCCTGTCTTCAAGATGTCATTCAACTTCACTTGCTCCCCTACCCATTTGTTTCTCTTTCCAAGTGAGATCAAGCATACATCTTTCTATGTCTCTCGCTCCAGCCTTTAACTTCTGCTCCGTCTTTTTAGTAAGTGTCTATATTTCTGCTCCATTTATCATAGTTGGCAGTATGCACTATGCAGGTGTCAAGGAAACCAAGAGAGAGTTCACTATTCATGATATTGCCTTTTCAGCCTTCTTGTGGCTTGCCATTGAGTGTCAGGTCCTTAACACTGAGCTATATGTTGTGAAGAATATGTATCAGTTAAAGACAAATTACTTTAAGCCACTACAAGAGCATGTAAAGAAACAAGGCTGCTTTAAAGTTAGACTTTTTCAGCCTGATCTCTTTTAGATTATTTTTCTTTTTATTTGATTATTACCAGAGTTTTTATGTCATCTCTACAGCATTTTTCCTTACTGGTTAAAAAAAGTGTACAAGACTTTGCACGATGCTGGACATAACATGCACATAGACCTCTGTAAATGTGAAAGCCTAATGCTTGACTTTCTTTTCATGTCAGTGCAGACTTGTGTTTCACTAAATGTAATCCAGCTCAGAAAAAGAGACATTTTGGACTCAGCAGGAAAGAATTTAAAACTAAATCAGAAATACCTAGCTGGCTTTCTGCAAAGCTCAAGAGCAAAACTCCTTCTGTATCCTCCGCTGTCTGGAGCAGGGAGGAGGTGCAGCCTCCCCCAGGAGGCTGAGCCCAAGAGAACTGTGTGCCTGATACCAGCCAAGAACCACTGCTTTTAAGGACAACACTCAATTCCACAAACATACAATGATCAGCAAGCTAAACTTTCATCCTTAAAAACTGGTTTCGTTCACTGTTTCACCTGAGAGAAATTTCCCATATGTACAACACAGCACAACACAGGCAATTAAAAAAACCTGCAGCATTAAAAGTCCAAGTCCAATTGCAGCGTTTGCTTTAAAATTTGAGATAGAGGGGGTTTGGGGGTGTGTTTTGGTTATTTATTTGAAAATAGTTTTCATTCTGGCATTTCAAGTACAGTGAAATGTCACTTCATCATAAAAAGCAGAGTACTAGGAATAACTCCACTGTCATAAGGATCTACCTTAGCAAAGAGAGAGCTGATTTGGTGAAAATTCACAAATTACATGTATGACAAAGGTTTTCAGGCCAGACAGTTCTTTGGACAAATCTAGGTTAGAGATATGATGAAACAAGCGGAAACATTGACCATTGAGGTAACTCATATATGATGTAGCTTGAATTATTTTGCATAAAGTGAAGTACAAAAGTTTCCATGCGAGAATTTTTTTACTAATAATATGCAGTCAAGCTTCATAATTGCTACAATCCTATTTAAATTCCAACTCAAAACCCTTCTTCTACAGTGGAAATACACACACCCAACATGAACGCAATTCACTACTTTTTATTCCATGTGACAAAGGACAGAAGACAGGCACCCCTTATAATCATTCATTTCTCAGCACTTCTGTCCAGGCCGCCTTCCTTTTTTTTATCCGCCATTAAGTGACAAGAACAATAAAGATAGAGTTTTTCTTACAGGAAAACAAAGTCTCCAGTTTCTGGCCCAGCTAAGTATCATTTAATACATTCCTTATAATTTTTGTCCTTACCAATACTATTCTTTAAAACAAGCCTGTGAAATGGTCCTGAGATCAGAGTCCCATCTGACAATTTTACACATCTTCTTCCACATAATTTCTGTGAAAGTAAGACGATTGATGTAAATACAGATATAAAACTAAAACTAAGGGCCTAATGTAAAAATTTAGTTTAATGCTTTGCAAAATTTCTCAGGGGAGTAAAGTTTCATATTTCTCCCACACTGTAAATATTATGTTTCAATTTGAAATTCAAATCTGAACATTTACCAAGTCATTTTCTGGAATTTCCCTCTTTTGCTAGAAGGCAATAAAATATATTCTAGCCCTCTGATCAACTACATCCCTCTGTGTTACTCTGAGGCCACTACATAAGGTCCTCCCTTAAAGAAAATAGTAGATTATATACAATTGCTATAAGTATTATAACCTATTTTCTATCACTGTTATACCATCAGAAAAAAAATCCACACCTACAGAAGAAGGTCAACAGCATGGAGTGGGTCAAGGTTGTGACTGAAATGGCAGAAAAAGTGCAGGACAGCTACATGCTGGGAATGGGTAACACAACTTAGTGGGCAACACATGTGGCACATTACAAGCAACGGCAGATTACAGTGATATAATGAAGGGATGCCTCTTGTACCCTGAAAGACAAGGACAGCGTAAGACAAGAACCCATCCAATTATTTCTAGTCTTATTTTATTCCTCATCCTTCAGTCAACTATCTCAAGCACGGGAAGCACCCTCTTAAATCAATCCTACGTTCATTCCATTTATCTCTTTACACGTATGCTCATTTTATTCCGGTCCACTCGGCGTCTGGCACGACTGAGAAGAACAAATTAACGTGAGCATAAAAGTCTAGCAGGCTCTGTCTGTAAGGAGTGACCACGTATTTTCCTTGTCACTTTTCCCTCCCCTCTACCAAAATGCCATAAACCAGCCCCTGTGGCAACAAAGCTATTTAGTGCCCCGTGCCATCGTGTGCACTGGGGCAAATCCACACCCTGTTGACCACCACTCCACAGTTGTTTGCGTTGTCTCTCTGGTTCGGCAAGTCTGTGCTGATGGCACCTGTTAAAGCTGCTTCAACTAAGCTGTTCTGCATTTGTCTGGCTGGATTTGGACTTCCCGGATCCCTGACTGAATACAAAGTGATTTGAAAAAACGGTGTTTGGCAACAAGCACAGTGGGGAGCACACTGCGTGTTGGTATACAAGAGCACAATGTGTTCTTCATAACATCACTGAGGGAGCATGCTGCTCGAATCTCTCTGCTGTCGAGATCAAAATGGTCTCCTTTGTTGTCAGCTGTTTAATAGCAGCTGTTTAATGTAATTCCAAATGATCTGCTTGAATGAAGTTGTCATTCTTGCAGTTCACTTTAAAGTAGTGAGGGAAAAAAACCACCACAGCTTGGCCACATTATTTTTCTATTGTTCTTATGAAAAGTTGCACTCTCTTGTCTTTCTCCTAGCCTACAAAAATAATAAAAGTCCAATTTCTTGAAATAAACATGAATTTGAGGGGGGAAAAAAAAGGAGCACTATTTCTTTCAAAACACTTTCCTTTCTGACACTTGAGAATGGTTTGATTTAAAATATCTTTGCTACTAAAAAAATATACACAGAAAGAAGTGAACTTGTCCGCAAATATGTGACCAAAAAGAGTATCTATTTCTATAGGTATGACAATTTCCCTTAGTGGGGTTGTAATTTATTTTACTGCATTTCATAAAGCAGAAAAAGTTGTAGCAGAATGTTTATACAATGAAAAAAACCCACATGCACTGTTCTTGATGAAGCAGTTTAGTTTACAGAAACATGCTTTTATATCATGCATGGGTTTTGCTAAAATCTGTTTGAGACCAAAAATGATAATAAGGATCATAATCTGTAAAAATATTTGCAGTTCTCTGGTGAACAATAGAGGGCACTAACGTTTCTAATCTGGCAAACGTATCACGCGCCAGACAGACAAAATAGCAGTGGTACTCGTAGCACACAAACCACATCATATATGCTACATACGTAGATAGTAGGGAGAGCATTTCTCTCTCTCAGAAAAGTTCTTTTTGTCCTTTAAACTTCCTCCCCCCCCCCTTTTTTTTTTTGCCTGCAGAAAGTAGGATGTGATAATAACACGCTAATACTTGCAGCCTTTCAAAGTGTTTTCTTTTGTTCATTGAACAAAGCAGATGCAACTTTTCCCTGTATAAATCTTTCTTTTGTGCACTTTCTCACCACATTCCTCTCTGTTTACCTATAGGTGTGTGCAGTAGTTCAAAGTAAAGCAATTCTACTGATAGATGCAGAAGCTGAAGGATGCTTAATGTGTGTTTCCTATGTTCCCAGCAAGCTAATGTAGAAATACTGCCTGCAGACACCAGTCATGGAGAGATCCTGGGGCACCACCTGAATGCTCTAAGTTCGGAGGGCTTATCAGGGACTCTTACACCGCTGAAGTATTTTAGGCAGTTTCACTTAGCTCTGAAAAGATGCAGCTGCTGAAAGTGGTACTTTCAATACAAGACAGATGCAGAGCAAGTATTTTAGAATGGTTCTGCACCTTAAATTATGTTTTTTCTGTAAGCACTAGAAACACCCATTTAGAAAACAATTCAGCCTTTTTCCCAGAATAAAACTCGAGAAAATAAAAACTGTTAGAAATGCTAGTAGCTGAACCCCATCTACATTTTTAAATGCTTACCAGTCTCTCATTGCTATTCAAAAACAGATTTATTTCTCAGCCTTGGAGACTGAAACTTTGGCAAGAGAGACTTAAATACCAAATACCAACTAACAGACTGTTGCTAACATTGTGAAAAATTGGTAAATGTGCTGCAATGAGTTCAGAATAAGTGTTATCTGGAGAAACATAAGAAATACTAATATTCTGGTGCAATAATACCAGCACTTATCTTCAATGAAAAATGAAATATATGTTCCCTGTACACACTGTAGACAGCAAAGTCTTCATGAATTTCATGGCTTAATCTCTGACTCCTCAATTTTAGAAGTGATGCATCAGCTTTTCAAAGCTACCAAACACTAGCAGATCTTAAGATATTATCATCTTGTCCAAGTCAAATGATACAGCTTTAAGGCCATGTTAAAAGGGGTAGGCTCAAATCTGAAAGCTGGACTCAAGTTACTTCCACGGCAAAGGCAAAACACACGTAATTAGGGAAAATAACTCAAATTTCTGTCCCAAGTCAGCCTGAAATATAATGAGTCGCCACCTTCCAATCTGGAACATTTAAAGACTTTTTGGCCATAGATCTGAATAGTAAATGCAAGCACTAGATGTTCTTTATTTGACTATACTGTAAAGGTCAGAATCCTACACACTATTCATGCAAGTCTCATTGGAGTTTTCTGACGTCAAAAGATTATTCCCTAACTTCAAAGGGGTTTGTGTTATTTGGTTGGTTTGTTTGTCTTTGTTTTTCTTTTTAAACATGACCTTAACGCAAGCATTCTGCCTTTTGTATCTTTATTTTTTTGTGCCATTGAAGAGACTGGCCTTTGCATATTTCTTCATTTATTTCAAGCAGTCATAAGAGACATTGCAAATTAACAGGTAAAATACAGGCCATGTTATGAGGGATTATTATTCTGATTCAGCATATTATATTAAGTGCTATCATACTGATGACACTCAATTGTATCTTACTGTCTTGAGAGACAAGTAACAGCTGGACACAAACAGTATCTGTGATGCTGCCCAACACAAAAGAGAGCACATTCTGGCGATGGAGACAGACAAATTGCTGTTACTGTCAGGTACCCAAAACTGTAAATTGCAAATATTTTGAAGGACACATGGTATAACTTGTCTCTACTACTTAATCCCACCCCCACATTTTCCCCAAGGTGTTGTCTACCATTTCAGAATACTGATTGTCCTCTCTGTCTTCTCACTAACAGTATCAACATTATTTTCCTGTCCTTCTGCACGTTAGAAAATAAGTTTGTATGCACCAATACAGGTATGAGAATTTACTGGTTCCTAGTCCACAGTTTTTATTTGATGGATAATTACAATTACACTAGGCCAAATTTCATTACTAGTTACATCACCAAATTTGGTCTCGAAAGGATTTTGCTTCAATAGAGTTAGAATGGACTTATACCAGCACAAAACTATCTAGAGACTGGTAAACTAAGGAAATATTTTTATCACACAATGACTCCAGCAAGGTCATTTTTATTATTTTCCCTTTATTATTGACCTGCCAGGAACACTGACCAACATGGCTTAGAAATGCATTAGTAAATATCTAAACTACTATTATGCGCAACTGTTAAGACTTTATCCAAAGTCCTAGAAAACATATATATATATATATGTATATCACCCACATAATGATTTTTAAGAACTTTTAGATCATCTTTGTGGAACAAATTCAGATACTCGACCTAGTACAGCCAGAACAAAGACATTGCTATTAGGTGTTATAGTAGGAAATATGATAGATGCCATTTCTTGTATTTTTTCACATTCATTCTTCAAGATTTTTGGTAACGAATTATTTGATCTCTGTCCTATCTTTAATAGAGGGGACTATGTTAATAGCCAGTTGGAGTTTTGAAAAAAACTAAATCCAAGACGATGGAAACAGAAGTAAACTTGACAAAACTCTAGCCTTAAAACCAGGCGAGCACTGAACCTCTCTTACTCCTTACAGTATGAGGGGTGGTTATTCATCCTGAGATTAATTCTCACTGAGGGTTTTTCCTCTGAAAGAGCAAAGAAGGGACCAAGAGTGTAGATGCTGGCACAGCAAAGGTGTGCTGTTACTGACACCAGCCTCTGTGCTGGCTGCACTCTGTACCAGGGAGACTCACAGCACTGACTTGGTAAGTGCCTTCCACATTTTATGAATCCCTACAGCAATAGGTAGTTTTCAAAACAAGAGGCATGTTAACCAGCAAATTGCTGAGCATATCCATGGAGCCAAAAGTATTCTCCTACTTACCCTCCCAGTCCTTCACGTCAATAATGCAGAAGTATTATTTTTAAAATAATTATGTACTCCTGATGCCTAAGCACAAACAGAAAAGTCGTTTCAGACTCCAAAAATTATGAATATCCTTCCTTTTAAGGAGGAACCTATTTCCTGATGGGAGGACATGACGTTGAGATGGTTTGCCTTTTTTCCTTTTCATAAGCAATATACAAGAAGTTCAATTATTCATAAGAGGAAGTAGTCATGTAAATAAGGTCTGGAAGACTGAGCACCATGTTGCCAAAGCACATCTGAAAGCACAAAAGACAATTTTAGACCATCCCTCCATGCAAGGAGGATGAGCTCTCAAGAATCCCGGCCGGAGAAGGCAGGGTTCGTAAATCAGCATTTACACCACGTGGGGAGACCACTTACAGCAAGTTAGAACATACAGGGTGAAGTTTTACAACAGGAGGTTTACAACAGCCAGAGTCAATAACACGGAAAGAAAACCACAGAGCACCTGTCTATCAAATGATAGCCTGAAGAACAAAGCATTACTCTCAAAAATCCAGTCCACGTGAAACCGATGCCTTGATTCCTCCAGAAGGCTGGGGTTTCATGGGCAACTATATTCAGGCGATTCACTAATTCTTACAGTATGTCTTCATAAGGAGCACCTCCTGCTCTTTAAAACAGCAATTCTGCCTGCTTCAATCAGAAACGGAGAATGATTTGGTATTTTTGTTGGCTGGTTATTTATAAGAGATCTACTCTAGATTAGTCCTGCTTGAGTGGCATCATAAATGGCTCCATTCCCCAGCAGTAGTCTACTTCAGATGGGAACCTGACAACCTCTACTTAGTGTGTCTTTCATGGTACACAATGAAGTGTAAAAACTGCTGTGAAAAAGCCTGTGTTTCAAAACAAACCATCTCAGTAATAAGCACTTAAAACCACTTTTTATTAATATATTTCTTTGTGTACAAAACAAAAGCTTAATGCTACAACAGGCCTTGCACAATATTTTTGTTTGTTTCATTGCATTTCTTTTTTTTATTCTCTAAATGAAGTACTGCAGCAGCATCAGAGTGTCCAAAATAAATTATTTGAAATAAAGCGTTGAAGCGAGGCTTGTGAAAGAGTTGCTTTTACCCTCATCACAGCTTAATAACATGCGGTTTTCAACCAAAAAGCTTAATCAAAATCCAAAGTGGAAATCCTAAATTAGTAAATATTGAATTTAACCACTTTTATATCTCAGGTATTAGCAAATACCTTTGGTCTACAGAGATACAGCCCCTTCTAATCCTTATCTGAATTTGCAATTAAGACTTCAGAGCTACAGATATCTGTACACAGCTCTGTACACAGCTCTGCTCTCTTATTTTTAAATGATTGGACCCAAATCAAATCAGTCTTCAAATACATTGGAAAGTAAATGTCTGATGTCTAATTGAACTAATAGATAACGCTCTTTTTAATGCTGTTAATGCTTAGTGTGGGCTTCACACAGACAGAAGCAAGGGGAGGGAGAGAATTAGAAAAAATCTGCACAGAAAACCTTGTCATTATATTATTACCACACAGTTCCTTGCTATAAAGATAGAGTAAAGCTAATATTTACAAATTATTTGTGTCATCGTTGCCAATCCCCTCCCCTCTAAAAAAAGAAAATCTCTAAATGCGTTAGGAGTTAGATTCTTCTTCTCTTTCACTAATTGTCACCTCCAATAGGACATTGTAAGAGCCTGAAAATGAAGCACTTATGAGTTTTCTTTTCCAATCTCTTGTGGGCTTCTCTCAGTTTATCGCAAATGAACAATCGTGTTGGAAGGGGCACCGTCTGTTTAATGTCATTAGTGATTGTTTCATAAAACAAACAGCCGCTCCACCATTCTGCTGCAGTTAATCTTAAATCTAAACGTGGCGGCACTTGGGGAGAGTCTCAAACATGGTTTGTTCTAACCAATGCAGGGCTCTTAATCTATTGCAAGTCAAGGCGCTTATCTCTCTGCTCAGCTCAGAGCAGTGATTTCTTTGTCCAAATATCAAACCAAACCCAGTTAATATCATGCTTCCAGCCTTTTCCCAAAGATTTTTCCTCCTTAAATTGTGGCCAAAGCCTAGGGCATATTTATTTATTGCTTATACCATTTCATGCTTATTTTTCAATATTAGCAAAGTCAAATGACTTCCAAGTTAGTGCACGAGGGTATTTCAATGAGCTTAATCAGCCAGGTGAACTGATAACTTGGAGATTTACTTAATTGTGCTGGAAAATCATTCATTCTGGACTAAGCTTATAATGGCATATATGTTTATAACAATTGAGGATTTTTATACAAAGGTTCAAGTCAAAGGGGTATTAATCACCTTAAACTTTCATTAATGTTTGTAGAAGCAAAGGTTGGCATCACTTCATGAGATCAAATTTACAGCAGCAGCAGTCAATGGAACCCAAAACCACAAAAAGACACCCATAGCCAATCCTAGTGCTGAGGAAATCTTCACAATAGCTTCTGCCAAATGCCTCATATCATATTCCTCCATGAGAAAAAAAAAGAACAAGTTTATCCCATATGTTTTCCACTGCTGCCACACCCTTATCTGGTACACAAGGGTGAGCATATTTTGGCAGCTTGCATATTTTGGAAAAGTACAGCATGTGTTTACAAGGGTATTTGTGAAACTATAGACATAATATCTATAATGCACTTGTATATAGTAGATTTGAACTCTCTTCTCACTTCTTTTAAATCTGCTCAAGTCTAGCATCAAAGTCCTGAATTTGAAACAAATGCATGTGTGTGTTCTTGCAAAGTCAGAAGAAAAATGTTTCTTCTGAGCAAATGGTAATCCAAATGAGTGGGTCTGGGTAAGAGGACACGTATCTCTGATGGCAAGTGCTTGCACAATGGAAAAAAGGTTTTGCTGCTCAGGTAAGCCTGAAGCAAATTTTTGGCCTTACTGTTACCAATAGTATCGTGCCCTAGGCCCCAAGAATAAAAATCTTGACAGCAAAAGAATCCTGAGCATCTGTTCACCAAGAAAGAATTTAAGTCAGAGTAGGATTAGTAATTATCTCTTTGAGAATTATTAGAGGTAAGCAAAAGTCGTGTCAGGCAAACACTGGTGGGCAGGTATACCAAAAAACATCCTCTACAATGCCACAGTACTAGTTCTTACATCATTTATATATATTCCTTGGTTATATTTAGCATGGTGAGCTACAGATGCCTGTCAACATGGTAAAAGTATGCAAATATTTTTCTCTCTCTTCATTTAGAAAATACAAAAGAAACCAAAACCAGCAGTACATGCGAGCCCCTCCTCTCTCGTGGTCTATCCCTCAGGACTTGCATTAAGCTCTCTTAATAAATAAAAACAATTGCTTTTTTCTTTTCTCTTGAAACAAACAAAAAAAAATAAAAAGGGGGGAAAAAAAGAGAGAGAGAAAATCAATTCAGTTCAGGTTTTTCCACATCTTCATATCACTTCCCATCTCAACTGGCTGGAGCAGAATTTCAATTAACTGGTAGGAGTCCAAGAGAAGCCCGGCTGCCTCTGTTGCTCCCGGTCATGCCCCATAATTGTAGAGGGACCTGCATTTTTCAGCCAATGACACGGCTTACAAAAATAGATACACTGAGTTATTTGATAAAGGAACCAAAGCCTGTCACTCCTGTTCAAGTGCCAAACAACATGAGAGCGAGTGAGATTGTGCTCAGATCCCAAACTGGCCAGGCTCATTATCCCACAGAACCATCTCATGTTGGGGGTGGAAGGAGGGGGGAAGAACAAAAAAAAAAGTAAAAAAAAAAAGGGGGGGGCGGGGGGAGGAAGCAACATCACATGCAAGCCAATCCATTCCAAAGCCTCCCTTTTTTGAGGAAAATTAACTGCCGTGTTTCCAGCCTGTCACTCTTCCAGGAAGCTCTCCAGTGTGAGGCAGAAGTGGTATCTTTATGCATCTACTAAACATCTTTTTTTTCAGAGAGGAGAAATGTTGGCAGGTCTATGCCCCCTCTTGTGTTCAAAAATAATCTCGATTCCCAAGTAAAATTCTTCTGAAGATCAATTGTTAAAGCACTGCTAAGAAATAAAAATAACTGCTAACAGCTCTCTGCACCCAAATTTTGGGCATGTAACTCAGTAGAGTACAAAACCTAATCTCTGATACATTTTACTGGACAATTAATTGATCCTTTAAGAAAAAGTACTTTTACCAAAGAGAAAGATGCATGTTCATAACTAAGTGGATGATAGAGAATCTTTGGTTTATAAGAAACAGATAAATGAAGGTTTGTACTTTTATTTCTCTTAGTAACAGCCACCAACATTGTCCCAGCATTTTTCTTCTTCACGTCATCAGATTTATTTCTGAGCATCAGAATAATTCAGGTCTATAGCAATTCAAACACAAATACTAAATGCTCCATAATACTCAGTATTTCCTGATTATACTAGTTATATAATATTACAAACCATATTTTCACAGAAATACGTTGTGGTCCCTGTCCTATTTAGCCCCAGAAGCAAAGAAGCCAAGTGGAGTGAGTATTGTTGTAGCGGCACTTTCTGCTTACCATGATACAGGTGTGCCCATACTTTACAGATTAAGAAATAAAAATAGGTCACTGTTTGAAGGTGATTAGGCCCTTCCTAATGCACCAATGTATTAATATTTTCTACTTTATAATCAAGAACTTGTACGCAGTTTTAAAGCTCAGTTATTGAAAGAGCCAGTGAAAATAAAGCCATAATTATCAAGTGCAGACTTTCCACTTTCAAGGGCCAGTTCAGGTCAGATGAAATATATTCTGGTAAGAGTAAACTCTCTGCAGATCTTGCACACCTACTCCCAAGTCAGAGTTTACTTGGAATCTGATCTGAAACAAGGTCTATTCTCTTCTTTTTGATATGTCAAATATTTTCATACAGACTAAACCCTCAACTGTCTTTCCCACTGCAAACCCCAATTCATGTTCCCCAGTAGATGTAAAAGGAGGGCAGCAGAGCTGCTGCTGAAGCCAGTAGCAAAGCTCGAGCAGGCAACAGCAGGGTGATGCTGTTAGTCCCCTCTCAGCAACGCAAAGACATCCGTGAAGCCCTTGTTCAGGTGAGAACTACAACAAAGAAACAAAGGACAATTCCCAGCAGAAGCAACAAAATATTCCTTGATCACTATAAGCTTCAGATTTATTTGTATTTGGATAACAAAACAAATTCTTGCATCTATCCTGGAAAACTTATGCCATGCTCTTCCTTCTCAACAAAAATGTCACTATGCTGCCAAACAAGTAACGACTCAGAGCACTGGGATTAGTAACTCTGCAAATAAAATAATCTCTGCAAATAATCATCTCCCAGTTTCTCTCATCTTCCTTTTCTCAGTTCTTGCTCTTCCTGCTCTTAGTTACTTTTCTTATTTTCTTATCCACATATTAATTCCCCCCTCTTTTCATTCCTCTCTGTCCTTTTTTCCCCTCTATTTTTACAACTTTCTCTCTGTCTGACCAATAATTTTAATTAAATCTGAATTGCAGAAGTCTAATTTAACCCCCCCATACCAAATACTCTATTCAGCAATCCCTTCCATTTAAAAAGAAAGACAACCCCAAACCAAAATGCCACACACAGACACGAACATGTGATCCCACGCTTAGAAACACACAGGAATTCGTGCTGGTTGGAAGTTCAAAGACCTGTGTGCTTTGTTTATTAATAATATGGGTACAAAGCAAAAAGAAACACTCAGGACTGCAGCCTAAAAGGCCATCCTGATAGGCGAATCTGAAGGCAATCACCAACACTATTATATTTTTACTTATCAAAAGGCTATTTAAACAATAATACAAGTCCTTTAAACAACGTAGACACTTAGACTTTGTAACAGGGGTTGCCATACTGATCAGGCTGGCTTTGATTTCTGAGTACTGTAAATATGGAAAATTTAAGTCTACCCTTTTAATTGGCACTCTGGGAAGTTTACTTAATCAGTTGAACACCTTCAGTGAATGAAATTCCCATAGGAAAACTGTTCACTAGGAGTACCAATTATTATTATAAGAAATATTGTTGCAAGTATTTTAAGAAATGTACCTTCTAAATACCCCTAAAACCATCTCTGCTTAGTCTTTGCATGGTTTAAACTGTCCAGTCTTCAGGCCCTGAATTTAATGGCTTTCTGTCCAAAGACTGGAGAACTCACCCCATAAACCACAATGCTGTGCCTTTTAAATGGTATTAAAATTTTATACACATAAGTTGAATCAGAATGAGATTTATCATCTTTTCTTATTTTTATACTGCTATATTTACACTTGTTAAGGAACATCTTCTTTGTGGCATGTTCAGCCGTTAGTCCTCAGTTAGCCTCCTGTGTCAAGTTTTATATTAAGACATTTTTCAGGTAACAATGCAGATTGCTAACTGAGAAAAGACAAAAACTAACTTATTTTACTTGATTTTGCCAAACACCACAGCATACCCCAAGGGGCCTCTATCTCACCATCTCACCATCTCAAAAGCCTGAACAGAATACTAGTAATTGCAGAAAAACCTATTTTTTTATCCCGATAATGAAAAGGGGCGAGAGGAAATTTGACTTGAAGTTTATAAAAAAGACTGAATTTTATTTAGAATGGCCATGGGTCTACAGAAAAACCTAATGGGGGAGACTGGGGACTCTGAGAAATGAGTGCAAACTAGAGTGGCTTGTACAGCAGTTGTGAGTACTTAAAGTGAGTACTTAAGAAAAACAAATTTAATTACCTTGAATTTTCAGCAGCCTATAAACCCAGTAGTCTGGGAGAACAAAGTCACCCCACATTGTCAACAGAGTATAAAGGTAAACCCATCACACAGTAGTTATTACAAACAAAAGCCAGTTGGCTGAGCAATAGTTGCAGAACAGCAGAAACCTTGTGTGGCACCCAGGCTTCTAAAAATAATTATCACTGTTGTTATTAATAACAACATCAATGCAGGCAAGTAGTACTAGGAAGGAATATCCACAAGTCCATTGCATTACCGTACACAGTTTTCTCAAGGGCACATTTGTTGTCAACTGCTACCACAGCTCCCGATAAGATCATGGTGGAGGTTTTTCAAATTCATAAATATGAATATAGAAGGCTAAACCTGACTTTTATGCTGATTTTACTTTCATGAGATTCTGCTTTCAAACTGTATAGCTGTAGAGCAGTTTCACAGCAAGCACACAGACAACAACAATATGGATTTGTCTGCATACAGTAGTTTCATCTCCAACTTCCTAGTGCAATCTACTGAGGAGTAGCACCATAACAAAAAAATCTGCCCATAGTTAGAGCCCATGATGTTCTTATATTTTTTAATAATGACATCTGATGACAAATCACATCAGCTTTTCCGTGCTAAATATCTATGGAAAGCTCCCCACAGTCGTTTCAAGGAGGGGGGAGGGAGGAAACTCCTTTGGCCGTGTTGCACATCCATTTCAGAACACAGCAGAAACCTCATACACTGTTTGCAGAAAACAACAAAAACACAGGTTTATGTCAGAGAGATGGAAAGTTTGATGGCTTCTTACAGGCTGTGTTAACAACCCCATTTGATTCTCTCTTGTATACTCTAGGAATCAAAGCAGTGCTGTAAATTTGCTTGTTGATGTAGATAACTATCTGCACAAAGGAGACAGCTTGATGGTTAGGATCTCATTAGTCTGCCATAAGGATGTTCCCCGATTTTTCTCCTCCTTTTTTTCTTGGAAGAGTTGAGAGGTAAAAATAAAAATAAAATAATAAAACTAAAAGGAGTTCAGATAACAAATGGTATGTATAACACCACAAGTAACTTCCTGTATCAGAGAGTACTTTCATCTGAGGAGTTCAAGGCACTGAAAGTAATAACCAACTCACGATAGGCCTAATGTATTTTGCATCCCAAATACGGTCCTGAACCTGGCTAGCTTGCTCTTTAGTTTTAAGCACAAATTTAATTTCCGCTAGAGATTCAGTGAATTACACTGATCTAATTTAAGCAACAGTGAACTTTATCAACCTCATAGAATTGCCAAGTTTTTCAGTGTGTTATTTTGGGACCACACAGTTGCCTAGTTCCACCTAGGGACCACTGAGTTCCCTAGAATTTTCAACAGCAGAAGGTGGTCATCTCCTTTGAAAAATTTTAAGGTGCATATGCACTTAATCTATATATTAAGGCGCACATATATATGTGGGTACATACACACAAACTTAGATGTGCCTAGAGTTGTGTGTGCATGCAGGCTGCTTGTCAATAACTGAGCAATCAGCAGAAGAACAGTGGATGGACAACTATCTATTGCACAGCCTGTAGTCTCTCTAGGGCACACTGCAGTAGCACAGTTAAGCCCTACACATGGATCATGGGGAGGATAGAGCTCTGAAAGTCCCTGAAGGCCGAAAGTACTTCATTTTCCTTGACTAACTCTAATGCTGTGCTGAGATGGTAAAGCAGGTTTTGCGGTGCTTTCACAATGTGAAGGCCTGCCAGTTTGGGATTAGGCAGAAGTAACAAACATTGTTTTGGTCAGGATCTCAAGGTGGTGTTGGACACTGGTTTTCAAGGGGAAATGTTTTCCTCACTGATATCTTCCTTCCTGCCATAAGCTCTTTCCTGCATAGAGAGGAAAGCGTGACAGTTGCAATAATAAACAATTCCATATATGATGCATAACTGCTACTACCAGTAGTAATTTATCTCTGTAGCTGGGGAATGTTTTCTAAATGTTTACATGGACAATTACCTATTCGTTGTTTGTATTGCCACTGTGCCTATAACCGTGCTCATAGACCATGACCCACTGTCTTGTAAATGCTGAAGAAGTTCCAAACAAAAGGACAGTTCGTGCCACAAGTAGCTTGCACAATGTAATATGGCTGTAAATTTGGGCTGGCATCAGCAGCCATTTGAAATAGCCTGACAGTGAAACAACCAGGAACACAGAAATTGCCACATGGGCTCAAATCTAGTTTCATCTAGAACTATAAGCAGAACCTGATGCGTCAGCGGAAAATGAAAAAAAAAAACAACCCTGCACTAGCCAGATCTGGGATAACCCATCCCCCAAGAAAGCATCCTTGAAATGTCTCCTAGCAATTAGTGCGCAAACTTAAAGCATGTAATTTCAGATCTCTTTTAGTAGTCTTTTTTTAATAGATCATAACAACACAGGATATTCTCATTCATATAAATCACCAGACCTTTTGCTAAAACACATTAAATCCCTTAGCAACTTCCCAGAGCAAAGAAGTCCATTACCTAATTGCACACCAGGTGAAAAATTATTATTTATCAGCCAGCTTTCTATAATGTTCCCTTGTTCTTGTATCATAAGAAAGAGAGAAAAGCTCTTCCTAAACTGCCTTCTTTATGCAAAATAATGAATTTTAGAGTCTTATCATGTTCTTTTTTTATTCATCTCCTCTCGAAGGTAGCAATCCCACTCTTTTCAATCTCTCCTTGTATGAGAGTTTCCCCATGCACCCGATCATTCTTCTTGCCTCACTCTGAGCTCCTGGTAAATCTGTAATACCCTATTTCAGATGGTGTCACCCACTTGATGAACCAGCACCATCTACATAATGGCATCACTGTATTTTCCATATTATTCTTTATTCTTTCCTCATGTACCTAAACCTGTCTTTTGGCTGAAGCTGTGCAAGGAGCAGATGTTTTCAAGTAACCACTGGTACTGATGGCTGGATTTCTTTCCTGAGTTGATATAGCCATTTTATACTACAATTAGACAAATAGTAAAATATTTAGGCACACAAGTACTCAAGTTTTTCCATCCCTGTTGTTATTACTTTGAATTCATCTTCAATGAATTTCATGTATCATTATGCATTAAGTCCTTTAGAAGTTTCCTACAGTCTCTGATCTAGATTTGACTAAATAATTTTACATCTGCAATTTTCCCAAGGCTTATTCTTACAGATAAAAAAACCAAACCAAAACAACAGACATGCAACAGCTTCCTTCAGTTATCAACATGGCTTAACTCTTGCCTGGAAAAAAAGCCTTACAAAGGTGAGAAGGCACAAGAGTGCTCATGCCAGTTTCTCTCGTGAAACTACCAAGTAGGTGGGAAAAAATTTGTTACATAAGAAAGGATTATCTATATAGAACTGAACCCTTCATGGAAGCATCCACCTAAACCTCCATCAGCTAGAAATCATATTCAGTTACCAAAAACTGGAGCTGAATTAAACTAATTAGAGGTAAATGCTGCTATCTTGTGCAAGAGACTACACTCTACTGAAATCAACATGCTAGATTTTTACTTCAATTCCTTTTGTTGTTATAACCCAATACACTGGAATTCTTAAAAATAAAAGAGGTTGAATCTGCCAGTGAGGGAACACCCATGTATGAGTTTGGTCCCATGTCTCATCACAAACCAGTGCACCATTCCCCTGCCTATTCCAGCTCCAGTGAAAAAGCTAGTCTCTTAACTGATGTGTTACAGAACTAGAACAAGCTATAGAAAGTAATCCAGGAATCAAGTAGATACAACAACTTCAGCCCAAGTCACACCATCAGCCTATGCCAGAGACAAGATTCACACTATCTTATATTCATGTCTGACTTATGAAGTACTAGTGAAATAGTAATACTGCTATTAGTTACATTGTATTCATATAACTGTAATTCCTTATTACTAAAAACCTGTATCAAACAATTTTTGCCATTTATTTTGAGTTTTTCTCAATGCTTCTTTTCTCAGCTAACTCCTCTCTTTGATATATATGATCCCCACAAATTATCTTTTTGAAACAGGCTCGATTTCTTTAACAGCATCAAAGGCTCTAATTAAAAAAGAATAAAAAAAATAGAAAAAAAGAACAGTTTCTTAAGACAACCAGCTTCTCTGCATTACTCAGTCACTATTTTCATAGCTCAGTCTTTGCACTATGGAACTGTTAAGTCAGCCTGAAAGGAGAACAAATTCCCAACATTTCTCATTAAAAGACCCCAAATCTTCATTCTTAATTATCACAAGAGAATAACAAGTTGCTTTGACCTGGTGCCTTAACAGTCTCTTTCAGGAAATCAAATTAAGTTAAGGACACAAATCCTCCAGGCACCAGAGAGGAGCGTGTACGCACTTCACACCGCACAGTATGCTATGGACAGGAACGCCCTCTGGAACCAGGATCATAGATGTCGGGGTTATGTGTGTTCCAGAGCCCCTACAGAGAGGAGCCAGATACCCAAACACAGTCAATGGATGGAGGAGAGGTCCTCTAGAAGGTTATTCACATGCCCTAACTGAATGTCTGAAGTTGGATGTGAAGATACTCCTTTGCAGCATACATTCATAAACATACACAGTTGCAACTGTTCCAGAAATTGAGGTGAGATCCTACAACAGGAGGGTGTAGGGAATCACAATTTACCAGCATCTCATCTACAGAAAGGAGAAAACAGAACAATGCTGGTAGATTATGCATTAATCTTACTAAACCTGGTGAGGAATAATTCATAGTCTCCTCTAGAGTTATGTCTAAAATATTCATCTGTACCCAGAAAAAATATTTTACACATCTTTGCTACTTAAAGCTGGGAGGGGAGAACAGAAAACAGTGTTGCCTTTAAAAGAGGTATACTTGGATCCTAAAATATACTGACACTTCACACACTGATTTGAAGTGGAAACATTCATATACCATCAGCAATAACTTTCAATCCCCAGCAATAGCTATGTAAGTTATTTAAAGTAAACGTCTATTTTTTTAAAAAACAAGAACATTTGCACTTGTTACAAGATGACTTAATAACGCAGAGCTCTTCCACTTACGAGTAAATGCACAGTCCCCTCCTTCTCTGACCATTAAGTATCCTCTCTCTGTGTCTGCAGCTCCCTGTACGTACGCATATGTGAGCTTCAAGCTGGTTATTAAAATGCAGACAAAAAATACCTAGTAGTGGTCTGGAAAGATGATGGTTTTAAACGGCTATGGAGAAATTAACTTTCCAATCAAGATTTCAACTTGTTGACTTAAATGAATCAATATGTATAATTTCCAATCTTTATATTATTGTGTGCTAGAAAAGTTAGCGCTGGGCTGCAGAATTAGGTCACTCGCATTAGATCTTCTAATTAACCAGTTCTTCCTTTAAAAGAGCACGTGCTCGGCCTTCAAGACTACTCCAGCATTTTGTCAATAGAGTTCAGAACAGGGCTAATGATTACCATTAAAGAAAGCCCAGAGTGATTTTAAGAACTTATCTTTCTGTATTTTGTTCTTGTAATCCAACTGTGGGATCCTGGAGTGAATTCACTTCAGAGAACTGCTAAAGTTTAGAAAAAAATAAATAACAAAAGAAAAAGGTCAGGGAGGGAGCAAGAGGAAAATTTTCCATAAGTGGAAAACATGAGCTACTTCAACACAAACTACTCCCCTCCAATTTACAGGCTGATGATAGAAAAACAACACATCTCTCGACACACTATTAACATATATATATTTTTTATGATGGATTAGTTTTTAGGGGAGGAACTATAAGAATAACATTATTACATAGACAAAAATATTTTCCTTATACTATTCTCTTGCTTTGATTTCTGAACGTTGTAGTTATTCCACTGTAAGGAAATTCTTCCTAAATTCTTTGACTGTGTAACTACACTTGTGCTTTCCCCTGCTTAGGTACATCATCAGCTCAAATGGCCTTCAGTGCACTGCCTCACCCGCTCCTTACAGTGTCTTCAGCCGAACCAATGTCTCCTTTGCCAATACACCTTGACACTTATCTTAAACTCTTGGGGACACCTTCTTGCTGAATTTCACCCTTCCAGTTTCTTAAACCCTTCTGATAAGTGCTCAAACCCAACGCTGACTGATTTCAAAGACACTGAAGGTGGCTGTATCTTCTGTAGATGTCACTATCCTGCATGAGATGCTAGTCTTATTTGCAACATCCCTCTTTTCTTTGCTGCTGTACCTTTTTTTATTTAAATACCTAGGTGCGAAAAATACTAACTCATATTACTTCTAAAGAAAAAACCTGCATCGCTCCCCCATGCACAGCACCACAAGAAGAGTGAGGGCTCTAATATTGATTGATATACTGCCTTTCCCCCACAACATTCAGCAGGACACGTGCCTGGTGGGCACCAGTGGGGATCCCTGCCTGTCCTTGGGTTGTTCCCTGCTGGTGTCCTGCCCCGACCCTGAGGACCACAGGGCTCTGTGCCATGGTCTACTGGGAAGCCCAGCTTCAGTGTGTATTCCTCCTATCGCCAGTCTATGGTGGTAAAGGTTTCAAATCCGCCTAGCTTTTCACACGCTTTTACAGTGTGAACAAGGGCCTTTCAGGTCAAACACGGGACCAACATGTCCAAAAATACATTGCTTCAGCTTACTGCTCCATTTAGTGTGCTCAGTTTATGTTTCAGGAGCTGAATTCTCCAGTTAACTATTTTGTTTGCTTTTTTAATAAATCTTTTTGAATTCTGTTATCTCCTCATAGCGCTATCTCAGCTACTGAGAGTTTTTCCTTTACACTTATAGAAGGCTACTCCTCCTCCCTGCTGCCTTCCTCTTTGATCTCCTCTCAGAAGTTAGAAATTATTGATTGCACACGCTGTGTTGATTTTCCTGCTTGCCATTTGAATGAATTATCATCATTACGCAATTTCTCTAGAAACAGTCGAGTTGGAGGGTGAAGCTTCTCTGGACAGCTAAAGAGGCCAACGACCCCTTTTTGTTTTTATCTACTATGCAGCCTTGAATCAAATTTTGCATGTGACGGAAAGGTAAATTCCACAGAACTCTAAGGCTGATGATCTAAAATACAATAAGACATTGAGCAAAAGCTTACTGAAAATCAATGGGAAAATCCTGCTGTTTTTAACACTAACCCTTTTCTGTACTTGGTGAGGAATTCCTATATGACTTGGCGTTCAGGTTATATTAATAAAGAAATATTGCTCGATTTACTATAAATTAGTAATAGGCCGAAGCAGGCAGCTGGGCTACTTCCACTGATTTCAAGGATTCCTTTAAGAGTACCCATTTCCATGTAGGCCTTTTGCTTTTGTATGACTGAGAACCAAATTTAAAGGAAATTATGTTATCAATATTTTAGTGGATATACTCCATTTTAATGAGATTTGTAAGATACAGTTTTGGCCCTAGATTAAAAATAAAACATGTCAGTTTGTTATTCCCACTGCTTTTCTGGCCAGTGTAATTTAAAAATAAAAATCACAATAAAGTGTATCTTGAATAATTCATTAATTTTATTTTACATCATTTTGTCCTTTTTTTTTTTTCCCCCGCCATATGGAGATGGCTGTTTCTGTGAACAAACAGCAGTCCTCAACCACTTTCACCTTAGATTCCTGTGGGTGACTAAATTATAATTTTAAAAATGTGACTACTTGGACAGTGCTCTGAGAGAGTTTACAAACAAGGATGCCCAAACTTAGCAAAAAAAGCACTCAGCATCCAGAGGCAGTACTCTGCCAGAATTTATGACGTTCCTTCAACATATATTTTTAACCCAGGTTTACGTCAACAATTTGAGAGCAGCAGTGTACAAGAGCAGTAGAAGCACAGCTTCTGATGTCTACATTGTCATCCTGCTTTTAATTTAAAAGCAAAGAGCCATGCTACCCTTTAAGATACAATTAAAACAGCAAATATGATTTGATTTATTAAAAGCTACTAATAAGCAAAGCTAGCCAGCTGGGCTCAATCTAAGGGGAGAATGATGGATGAATTGATGGATTCATAGTTCACCTGACAACTAATCCGCACAGCAGATACAGTGGTGGGTCTGTGGGAAGGGGCGCAATTGGACACAAATCATCATCATCATCATTGTCATTTGTATGTCCATGGCAGTTTTCAGTCCTCTATCTCGCAGATCTTTGCAGATGCTTAATTAAGCCTCATGATATCCCCTTAAGGGAAGTCAATATTAGTTTACCTATAGGTAAACTGAGATACAGCCATGCGCAACTTGCTCAAGGTCACAGAGTGGGCCAGTGGCAAAGCTGTGAATAAAACTCTCTAAATTCAACCCCAGCAGCCTGATTTAATTACAAAATTATGTTCGCCTTGTGTTACCAGTTCGACACTGGAAATAGCAGTGGCAGATGCCTTTGGGAAGGAAGCAGAATGTGGCAAAAGCAAGAGGTAACAAAGTAATAAAAAAACCCCCAACAATATAGAACCCATGCTCAAAAAAATCAATTGGAAAATCACTCTCTAAATGTGGAAACAGGTCTACTGGGCATATTTTGTTGAATAAATAAAATAGTTTCCTTTACTGAGGGGAGAATTCCATCATTTTACTTGCTCCCTAAACTACCACTCTCAACAACTAATTAATGTTAGTGGCTAGATAAGTAAACTAAACCATTGTGGTAGCATTTCTCAGATGTTTTACATGTATGCAGACAGTGAAAAAAAACAGATGGAGAATAGTATAATGAATTGAAATGTTCTATTTAAAAACTGTTTGTCAGCTGTAGTTAAGTTGACATTGTCATCATGGCAACAAATCACAACACTTTGCTTGTTGTGCCTCCATGCTCAAGTCTGCTCCTCAGAGCTGAGCTGTTGGAAATTGGAAGTTCTCGAGCAGCCCGGCAAGTGGAACAACAAACAGGCAATTGCTGCCTCAGTTTTCTACTGCACTCGGAATGGAAGGAGAAAGGTCAACAGAGCACTTGGGTTTATAACAAACTGATGGTTACCTCTACTATGTTGCACCAGATTAAAAAAATAAATAAACCAATCTACATAAGCAAAACCTCTCAAAATCATACAAAGTGACATGGTGGTTCAGGGTGCTGATAACGGGCTAATGTGTTTCAGCTCAAGGTCACTGGCTGAAGTTTTTTCTTGATGTAACTCAAAGTCACTATAACCTCCAGTTCAAATCCTAGTCTATGCAAAATGCACTTTTGGTCTCTCTGCAGTCCCTAGTGGACTTCAGTCCATGGGTATTTAAAAAGCAAACATAATTTCAGCTGGCACTGCTCGGTATCTTTGTTGATATTCTTGGTGGAGGAGTGAGTGGGCACTGACATGGTGCTGCCTGAGCATCCCAGTACAGATCACCCGGTTCAGGAGGTGCCTGGCCAGGCTCTGATTCTGGCATAGTCCACTCCTATTACAGTGCAGGGGCTCCAGCCCTTAGTCCTGCCACTTTGATACTCATCACCAACTTGCTTTGAGTTTTAGGGATTTTATTGTCTATACATAAAAGGAAAATTAGACATTTTCATACTTATAATTTATTGCCCAAATCCAAAGTCAGTGAATCTGTAGTGGAGGAAAGAACAGGTCATTTTGCTAAGTGACAAAGAACTAAACCTTTGAATGCTTCATCTGCTTAAATTTCAACCCCAGTTGAAGCCCAAATGGGGATCTCAGCATCATCCATTTGTAATTAAGATTACACTACCATTCATTGTAGGCAGTAATAACAATTGCCAGGACTAAGATTTCTGTCATCTTCTCATAGGGTTTTTGAAACTAAGTCATGCTGCCAAAATAGCCTACAATTCTTAACTACTCCAGATTGATTTAAATGGATTTGCTTTTACATTTCCTTCACTCGTATTAGTTCTGGTTATGCACAGTCAAAAGCAGTAATTAATAAAGAGGAAAAATGCAAAAGACTGATTTTTCTTTACATCACTGGTAACTGATTTGAATCTAATAGAACTAATACTTGTGTGAAAGAGTGGAAAATGATAGGCAAATACATCTCGAACACTCTACTTGCTCTTAATTATTCCACTTTTTTAGGAGAGGTGAGAAAAATGTCTGTAGAACTGCCTACTCAATAGAGCATGAAAAACGAAAATATCTCTACACAGCTTGCAACCTCCTATAACAGTAATTGTAGAAAAAAAGTACATTATTAAAGATTGTGGCAAATGCAT
This sequence comes from Grallaria varia, assembly GCA_013396735.1. Taxonomy (NCBI): domain Eukaryota; kingdom Metazoa; phylum Chordata; class Aves; order Passeriformes; family Formicariidae; genus Grallaria; species Grallaria varia. Next base: position 1,283,297 of record VWZG01011923.1, on the reverse strand, counting down.
AGGACAATTATATCCCAGTTCCTTATTTTGCTAGATTTATGTATTTAGTCAGTTGTGATCATAATTATTTGCAATACTTGTGGGTGCAGAATTGTTCTTTCTATTGCCCCAATTTTTTTACACAGAAGGATAAAGATTGTCATGAGGGAAAAATCAGACACTGGTTTTAGCAGCAAGGACTTGATTTATTATTGCTTCAAACAAGTTTCATGCATTAAAGATCCCTGTACAAAACATGACATGTTCTTTCTTTAAAAACAGCTACACACTTTAGGACAAGTGACATGATCCAAATGGTCTCGACTGACGTTGATGGCTATTCTAATGCAGCACAGAATGTCTCCCTGGCTCAACACGTTTAACATTTTTTCAAAGAGAGAGGAGAAGAATAAAGGGAAAAAATACTTAGTTAAAATGAAATCTCTGTTCTGCGAGAATTTGGTTTTCATCTCACTTTCTGTATTGACTGCTATCCCTTAGGCTAAAGAATTTCTACATACAGACATACAAACACACAACCCCTTTCATCCAGATGTGAATTTCAGCACTTGATAATCATCTGCTGAGGGTCATTTCTGAAGTCCCCTGATCTGAAGGGAAAACATTCCCTCATCTTCACTTGCCTTTAGATCAGGTGCATACAGATGTGGTAATTATTGGAAATAAATTGCCAAATAACACCACTGAAGCCAAACCAGAAGCTGACATTTTTATCAGGAGAAAAAATGGGGCGAAGAAAGAGGAAGCCTGACAGAACAGAAGGGACACAAGGGCATCACACAGGTACCGACAACATAGTGTCTTCAACTGCTGTAACACAATTCATCTTAAGAAAATCCTAAAGCACTTCATATAGAACAGCTAAGCACAATTTCAGATTTTAACATAGTTGAAATATTTTACAGACAATTACCCCCAAAATTGCATTTAATTATGCAAAGTTGCTGCTGCATACTGGCTGCTGCTTTTCATGCTTTCAGTGTTATTCTTGATCTCCACATAGCAATTGCACGTGATTATCTAAACCTTCCATTTTCCATTATAGTCTATGCTTATTTCTCCTTGGGTTCATCACTATCTTAAGCTAGTGTTGGAAAGACTACTTGTCGAAGACCAGAATAAATTATTTTCTTATAGCATTCCTCTGAAAGGATTTTTAAAGATTTCCCAGAATGTTCTGGAGTGAATGAGTGAGTCAACTGATCCACAGCATTTACCTGTGGTTTTAGGAAAAGGAATGAACACACTGTAGGTACAGAAAAGCAGTACTTTTGAGAGTAAGCTTAAACACCCTGTACGTAACTCCAGCAGATTTTCTACAGTTCAACGCATTTTCACACAACAGAATACTGAGATTACAGGTAGAGGTGTGAAAGCAGCTGAGACCATAACCAAAACATACTGCCAATCAGAAAGAGCTTCCCACATGCAGCCTGTGATGTCTTCCCAAGTGAAAAATGTGGGCATCCAATTCCCCTCTAAGTCACAACAGGTGGGTTTCCTCTGACTAGATGAGTGTGATGCCACCAAAGCTGCTCATCTGGTATCTCTTTAAAGCTGACAGACAGAGAGGCAGGTACTTACAGTGTTGAATTTCTCTCTTCTAAAGTAGCTATCTGAAACAAAGAAGATGAATCGTACCCTAGAAGGCCCTGTTTCTCTCCACCAGCTATAAAGAGAGTCAAGGATGTAGAGCTCGGATATAGAAGTTTACACTAGAGAAGTCTAAAGTTAGATGAAATGAATCTCATCGTAGGAGTTTTTCCAAGGACTTGAAAGAGGAGAGGATTTCATCAAAGAGCTATTTCAAGATAACTGTCATAGTCAAAAAAAGAAATAATTCACTTAGCTATGGCTGGCTTTAACTTGGGCTCATTTCTCCTTAGGAAAATTGGTTTAAACACCACATTCAGAGTTATTTCACTCTATCTGTTTGCAACAACACAGTAAGTGGGTCAGAACAGAAGATGGATATGAGGATTTTTCCTCTTTGTTCTTGATTTTACAAGTGAATGACTCCAGTGTCCCATTCACAGACCCTTAATCTGCCTGTCTCTTCAGTGGTCCCTTTGTAAAAGCAAAGGGACTTCACTAGGACTTCAACAATTACAAATATCTAAAACTATCATGATCCTTGTATCAAGGAATCTAGAATATCACATATTAATATTTTTCTTCTCACTTTTTGCTTTTGCAGCCCTCTGACATACTTCTAACGAGGTACTGTTGGGAGAAACCATCTTTTTGCCTTTCCTACTGTTTTGAAGGAGAGCAAAGAAAAAGGTGATTCTCCAATTTGTATTTGTTGTTGAGCTTCATTAAGCTTTAACAAAACCTTTTTATTATCCATAGTGTGTCCACTTTGTTAGGTGAACCTCACTGTGAACCCTAAGTAGAAGATCTTGCACACAACTGTCCAGGTGCTACTGGTAATTACAGATAAAACCACAGAGACTGGAGACTAAAGACACAGAGTAAGACAAACTGCTTCCATGAAAATGCAAAGGGTGGGGTTTTTTTCTTGTAAGAAACGGATTAAATATAGCTGAAGATACTCATACAGGTGGGGTTAGGCTCTAACTGTGCTGGATTATACTGACATTTATTAACACAATTTAAAGACTTCAGTTAATAGGCTTGAACTCTCTTCGCTTTACACGGGGCGTATAAGAGATTGACACATCAGCACAATAAATATTCTCAACTTTTCCATTTCCTTTCTTGACATTTCTCTTTACCCACTGTCAGGCTAACATTTGCATCTTGAGAGAAAGAAATAAAAAAAAATTCATACATGGCAAAGGATCCTCCACTTATTTATCTCTTGTTATTCTCTTACTGCTATTCTGTCCCTGTCATGGGAAGGCAGCGGCCAAAGAGGCCAGGCAGGTGCATTTCTGTGCGCAGCTGAAACGACACTTCACGCTACCAGCAACTTATGATCAACACCACGGTCAATACAGCTGAAACTGGAAGACAAGAGACCGGGCAGACAAACTGACAGATGTGCTCTTTCAAACTTTCTTGCCTATCCTGATCCTCTTCCCCCCCTCTTCTCATTTGCCTGGCAGGTAATTATTGGCACCCTTAATGTATATTTATGAAGGGAGAAGAGTTATTTATCTGACACACATGTAAGAAAGGAGAAATTAGTCCAGACCTGAGAACAAAGTGGCAGAAGAGAAGAGTTAAAAGTAATAAGAGAAATAGCCAAGACAAGGAAAGAGTTCATGTGCTCAAAACAGTAAGAATTCATTATGCTGAAGTTACAGGTACACTTCTATAGCTGAACATTTTCTGACAGTGTAGGAGAAATGCACACAGACACATAACTAGCCAAACAAGGTATAGGGTTTTTCTCTATCATCAGAGTTATTTGAATAACTGGAGAAACCAGAAAAATCTGACCTATCAATTTGATGTAGGAAAAAAATAAATTAATAGACAGCAATCATATCTGAAAAAATGGCCCAAAGCACAATTCAAGGACAATTTCTTGGTTACATAGTTGTTTTGTTTCCTGTATATGGCGGGCAGTTTTTACTGACACCCTTTAATAAAGTCCTAGTTTGAGGACTCAACAGAGATCTAGTGGGTCGCTTTTCACTTATGTTTGCAAAAATCCAAAGTACCTCAGTAACATTTAAAAACAAAACCAACCAACTAAACAACCCTGAAAAAAACCAAAACCAAAGCAGAAAAAGCCTGCAATTTTAACCAAGAGCCAAGTCTACTCCTTTATTTCCAACATGAGTGAAATAGGATTGAAAATTAATAACAGTGATATATATTCATCATTTATGTCAACATCCCACAGAATTTAAAAGTTTTCCGTGCCTTTGGCAGCAACAAACCTGGTTTAGATGCATCAGCAGACTGGGATACTTCACCTAATGTCCAATACCATAGGTGTGAATACTCATGAAATAGAACATCTGTTTATTCACGAGGCAAAAATTATATAATTGTGTCACTGACCTTGGTAGATTCACCTCCCTTCAGGTTTCCAGCAAACTCAGGGAAGTTGTTCTTTGGCCAAGAATGTTGCATCAGCCTTAGCATAAAGTTTTTCTGGTACTTTAGAAACTGTGAAGTTATGTCAGAACAACAGTCAGGTGATTTTTATTTTTTTTTAAATGCAATTTAAGAAGAAGTATAATTGAACTTTTGCCTCTTGCTTGCAGATTGTTTACTGGTGAAAATCACAACAACTGACACAGATGCAAACTAATGCCATGAGATGGCTAAGTTTTAAGATAGCCAAGATCATTTAGGAAAATAACTTGGAGCATTCTCAGGTCCTCAGGAATGAATCTCCTATTCCATGTATTTATCAAAGCACTCAATACTTAGGGGGAGAAAAAAAAAAAAAGGATGAAAAATACTGAAGCATTCTGTGCAGAAATTAGCCTTTCACATCTTTTGGCCAGCTACAAATTGCCAGAGTGTTCAAACCCCAGACACTATACCAATCCCCAATGCCTGGATGACATTCATCAAATAATATCCTAATGAAATGTATTAAAAACCACTTAGAAAAAAACATATCTGTCTAATTTCCCAGAACAGACTAGAGGCTTAATTTTGTTCACAGCTACACTGGAGTAATTCTAGAATAACTTAATTAATGACATTGAATTACTCAAATCCTCACAGCAGCGTATCTGGAAGGTGAATTTGGTTGTGGGGACAATGGATTATAAGGATTCAAGGTGCAAGCTTCAAGTCTCAAATATCCATCTGACTTAGAACTGCTGTCTTGCTTCCTCAGCACCATCCTGGGGTTTAGACAGAGACTTCCAAAACAGATATTTTTATTTGTTGGGTTTGTGGGTGTTGTGTACTAATATCCATCTACAAATACAGAGTAGCTCTGAAGTTGGTGCAAAGTACAGCAGTGCTGGGATGGAGAAGTCAGCCCAAAGAGTCCCAAAAGGCTTCTTGGCAGCTGCTTTCCCAGTGAAAGGAACAGGGCACAGCTTGCAGTCCAGTCCACGTGTTAAATGAGTTCCCAATGCACTGTCATTGTTATTAGCCAAGGTAGATGGAAGGCTTCTAAGGGGACAAGCTTTAAAATACACTGCTGACTTACAAGACCAACCACCAATGAAGTAATGTTTGCAAAAAACCACAGAGACAGAAAATTTCAGGAGAAATCGTCGTTCTCCGTCCTTGTACAGAGAAAACAAAAGCTTCCACACATCATCGCCAGATCAGCAGCAATCAGATACATGTTTCTTAATGGACATTCTCCTTTTAGGAAAGATCTTTATGGATCAGTTAAAACAAAATCATGAAAGATGTCTATCAGTTGGAAATAATAAAAACATGCAGCATAGTTTCTGCTAATCTGTCTAGAAAGGGAGTGAAAAATAACAGACATTTAAATCTGTAGAGGCTTAGACATAATCACTTTTTTGTAGCACGATACAGTCTTTTGTCTTTGGAGAACAATGGAAAACCTGCAAGTCCCGTGTTAAAGGCAGGTTCCACACTAGGGAACTGACTTTGAATCCGGTCTGTCCTACATTTCATATGCACAATTCCACCATAAAAATCTCATTTATATATCCCATTCCTCTATTCTTGGCCATAATATACAAAAAACATTTGTAAGACCTATGCCAGGATACATTCTATGGGTCTCGAGAGACCCTTTATTGTTCATGTATTGTCCTATAGATTTGGAAGTTAAGGTCTTTGTTCTATTCAGAAGATCTGTTGACTAAACACATTTCTAAATCTATTCTACTTCTATTTTCAGGGAATCCCAACCTTGTTATACCTTGTTTCCCCCCCCCCCCCCCCCACACCTAAAAGGTGACCAGCTAGATCTTTACCTTTGGAGAAGTGCAGAGGGCAAAACAATGTGCAAGAGCAAACTAGGAAGCCTAAAAAAGGCTAATAATTTTCCATTAAAAGAGCTGATGACAGCTCCTTAGAACAAGGGCCAGCATGCTCTGTAATAGCCATGGACTGAATTTACCTGCTTGCAGTGCTAAAATGGTCAAATTCTGTTAGAGATTTTTTCCACATTTGGACTGGAATAAAATGCTGAATTATTGCATAGACATAAGATGGGAAATCAATCATCTCCCAGAATGCATCAGGTCATCAATAGTTAATATTTAATTTTATTTATGAGGAAATATCAGCAAAATAAGCAAACAAACCCCTACACTTTCTCTTCTTTTCAGAAACAGAAGCTGCAACTAGAACAGAGGTTGAGTCACAATATCCTGAGCAGACTTAAGGTCTTCTTCCTAACATAGGTTACAGTCTAATACAGAGATCACCTTGTGGGTGCTTTGCTTGTCTTTTAAAGCCACAGATGCCATTTCTCTTCGCTTTTACAACCATTAGGCTGGAGCAGCTGCTAGTGCTCATTTGGAAGCACTTTATTAGGAAAGCATGTAAGGTACTGTTATTTACTGTCTCACAGCCTACCAGTTGGAAATGAGATTTTCCAGCAGCGTGACATCTACCAGCTACCCACAGCCCACCTTGCAGAACTTCTCAGATCATATGAAGCAAATGCCTGGACAAGTCAGTGGTCCAAGTTGTTTCTGTATCTCGAGCTTTCTTGTCTCTCAGGCACATGTACAAGTGGAGCTCTCATTTGAAATGCCTACTGTCTCTTTGAATTAATAGCTTCTTTTCCACAGAAGACTAATAGTTTCCTTTGTACATGCAGATTATATGTCCACAAAAAACTCCACAAACAAAAGTACATCAAGGGTTGCAATAAAGGTATATATGCAAGCTAATAAAAGCAGTCAGAGGTGGAAAAATAAGGGACACAATGAAACACTTTCTGACACAGGTGCTTGCCCAGCCAGGAACCCATTAGCGCCTTGTCACAAAAGCCCCTAAGCACACAAAAGTATAAATTTGAAAGTCATAAAAACCAATGGACATACACAATTAAGTGACCAATGAAAACCTGTCACCTTCTCTCCCTCTTTGGAACATAGCCAGAAACAACTGGTGGGGAGGAAAAGAGAATTTGGCAATACCTCAACCTGAACTTTTAATGTTAGCTAGCAGGAAGAAAAAGTAAACAAACCAAACCAACCAAACAAACAAAAACCTCCACAAAAACCAAACCAAACAAACCCCCAAAAGACAAACCAAACCAACCAACCAACCAAACAAACAAAAACCCACAAAAAGCAAAGGGTGGGAGAAAGGAGAGTGGTTTGTGGCACTATCTCCATTCATTTTGTGAGACTTATAAAATCTGAAGCCTGGTAGTGACTGCTGATTTAGTAGGAGCCCAGGGCAAATACACTGAGCATCGCCTGACATTTCTACACAGAACAAGTTACAAAGCATCTGCCAAAGAAGGAACATCTCTGCCTTCACCGCTTCCCACATCAGTTGTCCCAGCTTCCCCAGCTCACTTCACTTTCTGTGGCTACAGCTACCGTTGTCCAAGAACGTTTTCTGTACCTTGGTTTTCCTACTCCTCCACTTCAGTCACTCCTCAACAAATCCCGAGTCTCCTACCTTCAAATCCAAAGCTTCACCATGGCATCAAAACCACTTAGATATTGGCTGTCAAACTTGACACGTAGTGAGCTGAAAGATTTAGTCTAACTAAAAATCTGCTCTGCTGGGCTTCTGGAGTCAAACTTCTCTGGCCATAGCTCATAATCTTTGTATTCAATATTCATTCAAAATCTGTTTATCCTTTCCAGGATTCTACCAGGAGTCCACCCATGTGTAACTTCATACCATAAGCCTTTAATTGTAAAAAAAGAAAGAAGCCTGCATGAGAAATCAACACACCCACTCTTACCAGCACACCTCTCCCCACCCTGTTTGTCTTGATTATTCATACTTAGGTGGGAAACTGTTAATTATCACCAATTACAGAGCCACTCTGTCCTCGTTGTACAACCTCACCTGATTACAGATTGCATAAGCACTGTAAAATAAGATGGCCCTTGATGTAAAGAGCTTTTGGCAAGTTGGCCCTGGAGAGGACCCTCCAGGTATTTGCTGCCCAAGACACCTCTATGGAATCCTCTCAAGAGAAAACAGACACCTGAAAGTAAATGTCAGACATACGTAGGAACACTTTTTGACACCCATTTTAAAATAAAAGTTAGGACCACCTCAGCGATTTTCATATGACCCACAGTTTCTTCCCCAGCTCAGTTCATTGCACAGTCACTGTGAAGCACAGACTTGGAAAATAGATGTGGCAGGCAGCTGGAAATACCCCTGTTTTCAGGGCTTAAGAGAATTAAGGGTTTGACTCTTCCAGCAGCACAAATCAGAAATAAATACACGGAGTCACCTGACATTATGCTGCTGTAGAACACGTACGCAGCCGGGATGTTGTGCTTGCTTCAGTGAAATAACTTCAGTGACACGTGCGGATTGACATGCAAATAAACCTCTTGAAATTGCACCAAGAGAGGTGGAGAGAGAAAGACAATCTTGATTAAAATTTTTTGAAGGACACTACTATGAGGTGCTTAGTTATGATCAGCTCAACATAAATTATCATATAACCCATTTCCAATGAGAATGCAATATGAGCTAAATTTTACACTGATTTATAGCTTATGAAAGCTTCACTGAAAACCCTGCTTGTTTCACAAGTCCAGGTCAGTGCAGAATTTAAGTTTGTTTTCTTTCATTAAACAGCTAGGATTGCATATTAGGGGTGGAAGGTCATAGAAATAGCAAGAAAAGGACTTTAGAAAAAATAAAATCCCATGTATGGAAAGGATTAATCCCCTGCGCAAAGTCCTCAACCTCTGTTCAGTTTGCCCCAAAACGACTGCAATGATGCCATCATTTCAAAGATGCTCATGTAGATTTTGACAAGAAATACAGTAATACAAGTTATGACTTAAGTTTCTGTCTTATATTTGCAGATTCTTGACTCCTCTTTTCAGACAAAAAGCCTCTACCTGCATCAAGTCCCCATTTAGCCTGGCAATCTGCAAAGAGCAGGTGGTGGCCTACCTTAGGCAGCAATGAAAAATGCTTTTCCTTTTCCTTTTCCAACCTGCTTCAGAAACGCTCTGAAATCACCTGCTGCAACCCACACAGCTTCTAGCAGAGCCCACGTTCTGGTCACAGTTGCAGTGTACAGCCAGAGAAATAGCAGAAAGTTTGATTTATTTGGCTAGTGTAAGTGAGATCAGAGTCAAAGCTCAGAGCTGAGACTCTATGGCAAGACTAGCAACTTGCAAAATTGATTATTACAAAGCTGTCCCGTACCAAACAGCAGTCACACATGGGGAGTCAGATATTTGAAGAGATTTGGGGTTTGCCTGTAGATTTTTGGGGGGGTTTAAATTATTATTACATGTTATTAGTCTGTTCAGACATTATCTCTCTTTAATTTTCCTTGTTGCTTTTAATAGTGTATTTCAGGATATCAGCAAAGTATCTCTCTTCTTCCGTATTAGCTCCACTCATGCAATCCTTACAGCTCAAAGACTTGTGTGATTAATTGCTCTGCCAGCAATTCCTATTTAAAAACTATTCCTATTTTATCTCTTTTTACCCTGTGCCTGATTTTCCTCTATTTGCTGTGAAGAATAGCCACTGCCGGTGTCTTCATGCAACCCAAAACTTTGCAGCTTTATTTCCCACTGTTCCTTTTCCATTTGACAATAGTCCTGTCGATTTTGTTTGACTGGATGATAACTGAGCAATTTAAAAGCACAATCCTACAAGTAGCTGAGTGCCCGCTATTGATGTAAGCCGAAAACAGTAATTTAGCACCCTTGAACAAGCTCAGCACCTTGCAGGATGGTATCAATGTGTTTCAGTTTGCCAAGCCATGTTATGCCCGTGCCCCTGTTTCTCACCCAGAAGTCGGCATTACCTTCTAGGCTTGGATTTCAAGAAAACAGGGAAAGGTATTTAAACAAGATCACACAGAATGTGTCACCAAGCAGGCAGTGCGGGTTCCTTCTTGCAAGCCTCCCAAGCGGTCACTGGAAGTTACACGCTCAAAATTATTCTGTCATCCCCTTGACAATTTAATTATTTTATTTTTATTTTTTTTTTACACATCTAGTGCTTCTAGACTCTGTTTAGGTAGCCTTATCTTCTCAATATCTCATTCAGGTGTAGCGCGGAAAAGTCTAACAAAGCTGGGCTGGCAGCCAAGCTTGCCAGTGACTGACGCTCGCTTAACTGAGCAAAGATTTGTTCTGCTCCAAGCAGGAACCTGACTAGAGAAGGACCAGCGGTGACAGCGAGGGTGCAGGCTTGCATCCTAACAGCGCCGTCTCCAGCCTGTGCTCAGGCAAGTGGAACCAGCACTTAGGCTGAATGCTAAAAGGCTCCAATCTTCTGCTGCTTTCCAATTCACCTCCTGTGTAAGCCTGGGACTTTTTAGTAAGAGCGGCACATTAGGGTAGTTACGTTGCTAATCCGGGCATAATTTTAAGCTCAGTGAAAGGCGATTTAAATGTTGAAGGAGGAGGAAAGTAAAGGGAGGCACAGAAAAGAGGATGTGGAGAGGAATGAATTGCTTAGAATACATTTTAAAAAATGTATTCTTGCCGGTAAATGATAGAAATAAATCAGTAGTATGAAGTCACTGGTAGCTGGATCTAAAACAGAGTTTATGACCATTTGATAAGGGGCCAACATAAAGCATAAGCAAAACTAATAAAAATATAGCTTCCATGAGCAAATAGCATGTTCAGCTGTTAGAACAAAGTCTTTGATTTAAATGAAGTTACACTTCTCCAAACACAGACTATAGTCGAATTTATCCAAATCTCTGCCACAAAGGTTTTCCTGTCTAACCAGTCAATGACTGATGTGTGTGGGGGTGTGTTTGTGTGTAGGGGCAGGGGGTGTTAACAGAAACCAAAAATTGTAAGTGAAGTCTGTACCCAGGTTTACCTAAATTTCCCTGCGTCACTTCAAAAGAAATATCTTTTTCCATGGAGAGCAACTGAAGAATTATGGCTTTCAAGTAAACAATTCCATTATTATTAAGAATTGCCCACCCATCTCTTTCTTTTTCATTTGTTTGTTTTAATAAACATATTTTATTTTTTAAAGTGATGAAATATTTTGTTGAATGGAGGTAACTAAGAGGTAACTAAAATGCACTGATGGTACTTCAGTTTGAACTTAGGTGGACTACAGAACTGTAGAAGAGAAGGCAGAGTTGGTCTCATGCATATGATTTCATCAGCATTCACAGAGTTTTGGAATCTAGTCCCTGATGCTTTTTAGTATTTGAAAAGTTGCTAATTATGATCTTACTAATTAAAAATACCAGTAATGTACTGGTTAACAAACACACTTTTACATATCCAGTGGTCTGATGTTGGGTTTCACATGAAAGAAACACTACACCAAGCTGTGAATGGCAATGAAGTCAGCCTAGCCTGTGGACTGAGATCACCCCTTAAACTTTTCATCTCTTAAAACTTTGGTTTACATTTCAATTAGTCACAAGCAAAATTCATTTGGTCATGTCAATCTACAGATGACATAGCTTGATCATAAAAATCATCACAGAGCTAAGTACAATTGGTAATCTCAACAGCAGGCAAAGATGCTCTAAATTAGAAATGCGTGGGTGGGTTACGTATCTCTACTGTTTTCAGTAATCCTTCCACTAAGCATCACTTTTTTTTTTTTTCATACGTTATTCTTAAGTGAATATAAAAGTGAAAACAAAAATAGTCCAACTGATGTATACTAAGAAATAAACATTAGTGGGAACGGGCAGGAAAAGTAAGAGTGAAAGTGAAGCCTTCTCAAAGAAAGACCTTCTAGTCCATAAACATAAAATCATAGCATCATTTAGGTTGGAAAAGGCCTCTAAGATTTAGTCCAACCATAAACTCAGCATGGCCAAGTCCACCACTAAGCTGTGTCCCTAAATGCCACAACATCTAAGAAATCCTGTGGTCAGATCTCTTCTTCACCTTTCAGGAGACACGAAACCAAACATCACCAAAAACTTTTGCACCATTAATATTGAAACAGCTTGCTTTTTTTTTTTTCTTTCCCCCTTACTCTCTCTGGGACTTTTTGAACCAGGATCTTATAATTGAAAGCCAGTGGATTAAGCATAACACATCAAACCACTGTTAACACCCAGTCTCCCGCAAGGCTGAATCCTAACAACTCTGTTTTCTGCCTACAGTATGTGCAAGCAAGTGGAACCACCACATGCACTGCATGCTAAAGGCCACAGCCTTTGTCTTCTCCAAGTTCTGTCTATTTCAGAGGCTAACATGCTGCAATTAGTCTAATTAATGTGAAACAATGAGCTGTGTTACCACTTATCAAATTGATTGTTCCCCTATCAAAACAAAACAGGCTGGCTTTTTGATGTAATTTCAAGAGATGATTTGAAATGTCATGTTGCTGCAAGCCAATTACCTTATGACTGGAGTCACGGTCAACAGAATACATAATTAGCACGAGTTTGGGAAGGCTGCTTACTGCTAGTATGCTAATTAACTGTCTTTTGTCATAAAACAAAAAGGTTGTAGCTAGGGTTGTGAAATAGGTCTTTTTTATTTACATTTCTTTGTGCTTATCAATGTGAGGCATGACAATGCAAAAGAATGGAAAATTTTAATTCCGCTACTTCGAATTAACACTGAGCCGCAAGGTCAGGCACAGCGATGGACCACAAGCAACACTCAGCTCTTCGGTGTGCGGCGCGCGGGCTGCACCCTCTGCCCAGAACACGCCAAAATTAAGCATCACGTGAATCTTATAACAAAGAGCCACTGAGTAGCACCTACGAGACAGCTAACAGGCATGTTGGCGGGTTCCAGATGCTCCTTTCCAGAAAGGAGGAGAGCATCAGTGCCAGTCCAAGCATGCTGGCCTGCAGTCCTACCAACCCCCAAGCTGCTCCACCACACCTCTTCAAAACCGCCCTTCAGAAAGCTGAAAAAAACAAAGCTATAAACAAGTGGCATTATTACTTCTGCTTCAACGTGGTGCTCACAGAACGCTTAACAAAGGCGTGCAGGATAGCAAACGAACCATGCCTGTAAGTAAAAAGCTTCGTAACTCAGCTGCTGCCACCTCCTCTCTGTTGCCTCATTTGTGTGACAAATTTTGTATTCCTCAGGCATTCGTTAAAGATCTGATCCTGCACGGCGCTGGGTGCCCCCTACACCTGTGGGTTTCAGGGGAAGCTGAGGAGCTCATTACTTCGCAGGATGAAGATCTACCAGAAAGAATCCAAACTTAAAAGCTGGCAGTCAGCAACTCCCACTCTGCCCTCCATCATCCCAGTGCCGCTCCACATGCCACCAAACAAGGGAAACATGGGCAGAAATTAGCTTAGTGAATCATTGTTAATGCCTATCAATGTAAAATCTGTTTTTCTTTTTCCTGCCTATAATTCAGCACTTTGACTAAGGTTTTGCGTGGCCCAAGCGACTCTCAAGAGCAAGGTCTGGAATCACTGGAAGTTTTAATGATGTTATTTTGCTAACAGCTGCTGACTTACAAATCCTCCTATTTGTTGTAAAAACGCTTTTGTTTCTCTGTGCATGCTTGGTTTGAGCCACTGTAGAGATAATTCTTGTGCTTCTTGATAGCCCTTAAAAGCAAGAGAGACGTGCAAATCATTCTCTTTTAGAGAGGAGAAATTAAGTGTTCAAAACCTAGATCAAAAAGTTGTCAAGCTTGCCTTTTCTGAAGACTTCATTTAAATTCAAACCCAGTCTACTCCAGGTTTGCACAAAGAATTGCAAAGATTCAAGTCCAGAAATCACATAGAGTGGATCACCTTTAAAATCATGATATGAAATCAGGAGGCATTCCTAAATTATTTTCCTGATTTCTGTCTTTCAAGCCAAGCTAAACTCAAAGTGTAATGAAATAAGGTATGAGTGCAGGAAAGCTAAATTTTTATCTCAAATTATGAAATCTACAATGAACAGGAAAACACTCATTTCTTCTGGTGCTGTCATTTACTAGAATCAACATCATCCTTCCTGTCTTTATTCAGCAGAGAAAACAAAGCTAATCCCAATTTCTAAAGAGCTGGCTAATAAAGGAGTCAAGGGATCATTAGTCTAATTAACTCATTCCTGTTTTCAGTTTACATTTCATTATGCTATTACACTCTTTGAAATGTCAATTTTTAAATACCATAGAAAACTGTTTAACATATAGACATTATGTTCAACAAATCTAGGGACATATAGAACAGTTACTCAATATTAGTAAATTCATACTATCCGGGTATGCAACTAAACATCTCCCAGCCAAAATATTACTGTAAACTTCATTTATTGATATAAAAATCAGGGAAATATTTCAGTGACACCTGGCCCCTTTTTTACCAGTGGTGCTTTTACTACCTGAGTATTTCACAATACTCAGCTAAGATGTCTTTGCATCCACTTTTGGTAATTGGACCATTTTATTCTGAACAAAACTAAGTCAGAATACTAAACTACAACTTCCTGCCAGGTTACTTTTTTTCTTCTTTTCATTGGGTGTCTTTCTATAATGAGTCACTTACTGCACTTTAAGTCAATTTTTAAATTGATTTAATGAGTCATCAAGTAATTTACTGTCTTTTAAGTCAATTTTTAAATAAAGGCAAGTTCTCTTAAATTGATGGTAACTTTGCAATCAGCTGTTTGGAAACAATCAACCTCAGTTAACAGCACAGGCTTTGCTGCTATGCTGGTACAGACAAGTACAAGTTTCATAAAACAATTAAAGTAATGATATAGATGAACTATTACATAATAATGTATGTGTGTACACAAAAGCAAATAGGAAGAAAGAAAGCCTGCAGGCACACACACCAACACGCATTTGCCTGTCCGTACCTCTGAGCATCTCATGTGCACGGGCTTCCTTCTTACTGGAGAGCAAACAGCTTTTGCTTAGGATTCAATGCAATAAAACAGTAAGTGTCCAGTGCTGCACGTGACTTGCCCCTGAACATCTCTAGAATTGTTCCCGTTTAAAGAGGCATATATCACAAACTGTTGGACCAGTTCTTGAAGTATGGAGACATTTGGCCAATGCGCTTCTTCCTACTGAGATATCTACAGGTGGTTTTGATATCCGAGCAACAACTGTCACTATCTCCTTGGTATCCTCTTTTCTAAATGCCCCACTCTGAGATGCCCCTTCCACCTGCCTGGGGCTCCTCCAGAGAAGACTTTCTCCTATGAATTTGCACAGTGCTTAGACGGACTGTCATCTTGGTCGCTGACAAAATCAGGCTGTATGTGCCAGAGTACACCCGCAACCCTCTCCCAGTGAAAATGCAGACATTGTCATTCCTTTGTATGTATTTTAAGGGATGCTAATGATTGCTTGCGCTGACTCCAACTCATGGGCAAAATGAAGACAGACACACTGAAATGGGAATGAAGCATGACAGCAGCTCTTACATAAATATGATCCAGGCATCAATTATATCTGCGACGGCATGAGCCCAGTTATTAGTCATGCCGGATAATAGGTAAAGAGATCTGATCCTTATGTACGTGTGAGTCTTTTCTTGAGTGTCCAAGATTCATCAAACCTTTTTTTAAAACCTTCTGATGTTATCTAGACTGTGCATACAGCAAAAAGCTAATTCCCTGCTTATTTTAATTTCTGAGAACTGGAATTTTGCCTTCTGAATAGCCAGGACCCTGGTAAGACCTCTACAGCATCTATACAACATCCTCTATCTGTGACAGTGTACTAATAGAAGTTCAGCTCTGCTGATGCTACAGAAATGATGAAAAGTTAGCTTTAATATACACCTGTTCAGTCTATGGCAGGAAAAAAAGTCATTGCTGATTCCTAGCTTAGATATCCCACCGGCTGAAGGAAACCACACAGCTACTCATGGTCAGTGTTTTTGTGTAGCTGTCCTTGCATTGTGGGAGCGAGGAGAGTGCAGCTTTAAGTGCACAAGTTTGAAAAGTATGTCTGAGAACAGGAGTTTGCATCAGAAGTCTCTCACCTAGCAAGACACATGACTGCACCTCAGGATGAGATGGAGATAAAGAGATGTTTATCAAAACTTGAAACTGAGAGGAAATTTGAGCAATGACAACCATATGTTATGGAACATGTGCAATGTAGTTCTGGGATAACAGTATGGGCACCCCAGATCTGCAGGAAGCAGAGAGTACCTTACCATTCTGCTTTTTATCACCAGCAATAATACACTTGAGGAAAAGAAGTGGCTTTAAAAAGATGTAAAGGAAGACCATGAGTGCAGTATATAAATAATTTTAATGGCTTAACAGGGATTAAACCACATCCATTAATTAATGTATTTTGAGAAGGCTAATGAAAAATAACATATCTATCTGTTCAAAACATAATACATACATCTTTAATGTCATCACTGCTTTAGAAGGATTGACTTCAGATAGGAACTGTGGCTAACAAGGTACCTGATAATGCTCCTGCAATAGGAGGTGAGCATTAGCTCTCATTAATCCATGTCCTTAGTATTACGTGGCATCATGGGCTGACCCGATGTGATCTAACAGGATGTGACATGCCAGAATGCATCACAACATGTTTGGAATTGTAAAAGCACACAGATCCTCAACAACTAAACTTCCCTGCAGCCGCTGGTATGGAGTTCTGCATTCCTGATCAGGCACTTTCTTAGCTTTATTATCAACATATTATAATCCCCATTGGTTGTTCAATGAGTATTTTCTCTTGTCTATTTTCTAAACCAGCCGAAGCAAGTCACTGCACCTTCATTCAAAAACAACAGCATAGAATGACGCTTAAAGCTCTGACTTACTGGGATCTTTTACTTTCTTCCCCTCTGTGTGTTTCCCCCTGGCATCACCCAAATCTAGCATTGCCAAGAGAAGACCAAGGCAATTAGGAGACACGCGCTGTTATTTTAGCAAATCTCTTTTAAAAAAAAAAAAAAAAGAAAAGAAATAAAATAATTGGACTTGAAACAAGCCTGAAACATTAGAGCAAAAGCAAGTACAAAAGATGGAGCTATGGCATCGTGTGGCCCATCTAACAAGGTATTGAGCACCGAAGCCCAGGGGACTCTCGGTACTCTCGCTGCGAAGATTAGACAAGA
Source organism: Grallaria varia (assembly GCA_013396735.1). Taxonomy (NCBI): domain Eukaryota; kingdom Metazoa; phylum Chordata; class Aves; order Passeriformes; family Formicariidae; genus Grallaria; species Grallaria varia. Next base: position 1,266,244 of record VWZG01011923.1, on the reverse strand, counting down.
GCACTCGTGCAGGACACAGCAGGAATATGAAGGGACATGAAGTGAGCAATCCCAGCAGACAGCCTGTTGAAATGTCAGTCAGGCACTCTGCTTCCACCACCTTTCACAGAGCTAAACATCTCTTTATGTCAGAACAAATTGGGCAATCCTCAAATCTTTTTTTCCTCTCCCCTGACTTCAATGCGACGACGAGCACTGGGAAGGAGAGCGGGAGGGAGTGCGTACAGACAGTTCACTTCAGTTCACATGAAAGCGCCCTGACACGCTACAAGACTGAATACTGATATTGGCAACTCTTACAATCTTATCAGAGAGGCAGGAGCAGCAGCAGCCACCGTGCTGCAGACCTTCCCCCTTTCCAATTATGCTGGGTGGCTGTTTCTTTCCCAAGCATCCTGCAATGTCCTTTGAAAGTAAACTCCAGGGCTTGATCAAAGGCCACAAAAGCAAACACGCCATTTCTTTATTGACAAGCATATTTTGTTTTGTCATCTTTTTCTTGTTTTTACTCCTACCTTCCCTCATTAGTCCATTAAGGAGGTGTTATTTTAACCAACTTCTAGCACACTGCCCAAATACAGGCTGGTGAGTAACCGCGATCTTATTTTAAATGACTTTGTTTCACTTGCAAAATTCTGTACAGGGTATTTTGTTGGGGTTTTTGACTACAAAAGCACATACAGAAGCTATTTTTCCAGCATGACAGCAATAAAGAAACCTTCCCTCTGACTTCTGTGAATGTTAGAGAGGTCTTAGTATGATTGCATAGAGACACGTGAATTAATGCAATTGATCTTTTTTAAAAAATTTGATTCAACACATGAAACATTGCCCTAAAAATTATCCCAATTTCCATTATAAAAAAAAAAAAAAAAAAAAGTCATATGAAAACAGAAAACTTTTAACCCAGCCAAGACAGGAAGAATTCTGTGAAACTCTGCCTCCAAGAACAGCGAGATTAAGATGCTAGTCCACTTTTAGGTTATAAAGATGCTGAACAATAAAATTTCTTCTAAAGTAAGTACCTACCTGAGAAAACCCCAAACATCACACACTCCGTAAACATCATAAAAATCCCTCCCCCCACCAAATAAAGCCATGGTTAAAATAAAAAATAATTTTAAAAAAGTGAATATTCAATAAGAAAATACAAATAATTGGGAACTGTCATGTCTGGCCACCTACTTTTCAGATCAGAGGTTTATTGTACATATTGATAATTTGTACAGAATGATCAATTTCTAAGACTTTATTCTGGATAATATTTTCTAAAAATTGATTAAAATTTCTAATATTAGTTGATTCTAGTTAAAGATCAGATGCATTTCATTACAATTTTACATTTCTATTTATGATATTCATGTAGGTAAATGCCTGTGTGTATGGCACAGACATTACCAAACCATTTATTGTCCATTACCACCAAGAAAAGAAGCCCATACTAGAACAAACTGCAGCATTTCTGGCATTTGTTAAAGGAAGAAAGATTTATAAGAAAAAAGAAATACCACTGATTTTTACAGGTGTTTAATAAAGATAAGCTGAAAAAAGGGTTCCTATATTAAGCTTAGTGATAGCTAAAAATGTGTTCAAATATGTTCAAAAGCAATCTGAAGTCTCCAAAAAATGGCTGTTTAAAAGTATTCAAGAAAACAGTAAAAATGCAAATATTTGTCACATTATTGTAGGATATGGGACCAAAATGCTCATAAATTCAAAGAACCCTGCTGAGGCAAACTGCATTTCATTTAAATATGACATTATTTGGGAATCATTAAAACAGAAATAATGTTTATTGGTTGCATTGCAAAGGTTACTGTGAGAAAACAGCAAACTCTGCCCATACTAGAATGAGTGGTGCAAGGGACTGTGAGCATAACACCCTTATTCACTGGCTGTAGCTGGGCCATGGGAAATAAAAAGACATTGTAATTGATAATTCACTACTATAGTAATACTACAGTAAAAATAATGAGAAAGTATCAGTATTTTCAAGACTCCTAGTCTGATATCCTAACATATTTCATACACATTATAATGAGATAAATTTAAAAAAAAAATAATAAAAAGGAAAAGGGTGCCAGTAGTGACTGTTGACTTTCTACTTCGCAATGTGTTACATCCCAAAAAAAGAAGGAAGTGTACAGTGCTTGTGATTGCTACAAAATATATGCAACAGCTGTCATCCCTCTATTCAAACACCTTTCCTGTTTTGTTTTTTTTTAAATAAATCCATCTAATGGGACACAGGCTACACAGAAGTAGGTTAATATATTGTTCTTCATATTAAGAGCCCAACTCTCAGAACTAAAAGCAACTATCCTTGCTCAAGAGAGATGGCTTCTAGCTACAGCCATGACAAACCTTCCACACCTTGAAGACTTGCATAAGTCTGTCTATACTCACTTCTAAAACACACAGTAAAATAAACACTAAAACACCCTCAAAATTCTAGAGCTGCCATTTTGAACCTTAAACTGTTCCCTGCAGTCAATCTGCAGCATTAATTGCTGGTTATTTGTGCATGGGAATCAAGATGTAGACGAACACAGATGCCTTGATTACACAGACATTTACTCAGTGGCTTTACTATTGTGAGTAGTTTCGAGCAAAGCAATCAAATTAAGCACCCCATTCAATATCTGATGTAGGTAAATCAGCTCCCAGGTCTTAAAATTTGATCCATCTTGCATTCCTCCACCTATTAGATTCATTTGTATTTGTAAAACTCAATCATACAGTTGCCTTAGTCCTGCCTTAATTCTGTCAATGGATTCAAATGCATCACATACAGCATTTCTATGTAGTTTAAATTCAGGTATGAAGACCCATTATAGTTCTGAGTTAAAATAATTCTGCACTGCACACCATTACACAGTGGCTCACCTGGAAGTGATGCCAGTCACCTGGACTGCTCATGAACTGGTCTCTCTTTCAATCCACTTTGTGTGTTTCCTCTCAATACATCTTGAGCCAAGTGGTCCAAGAGGATGGGGAAATGGGCTGGGAAGTCACACCAATTCTTACTAACAAGGCAGAAGTTCTCAGATATGCTTGTGTTGATCCCCCAGCCAATACTGGTGACACCAACTCTGTCGGCAGCTGTGGCCAGGCAGGGTTTTGAGGACACAGCAAAATGCTCTCCAGCCGGGCACCGTTCTCACCTCGCACCTTTGGTCAGAGTTCAGCATGATGCTATTCAAAATGTTCCTGTCAAATGTCTTGGTTTTGGTTCTTGGTCACAGTACAATCAGCACCACTGCACCTTTTCACCTCTCTGACTAAACATGTGGCTTTTCCTGAAGCTTTTCTGACCAGACACCGGAATAACACCAGCAGGCTTTCGTCAAAACTCTCCATGACTGGCCCCATTTCCATGGCACCACACAGCATACCATGTCCCAAAATTTTCATGTGGCCTACACCAGTCTGTATTCACGCTATTTTCTTTGTGCTTGAAATTGATTCCTGATGTTCTCTCTGAAGGCAGGTGATTTCCATAATTTGCCATTATTCCTGTATCACACTCTGCTCCATGTCACGGGCTAACCATGGAAGCCACACGGCGTGGGCTTAACTTTGAGCACAAGAGGTCCTGTGAGACGTCTCTGCTACTGCTCGCATGCAGTAATTAAGCATATGCTTATTTACAATGCCATGCAATAGCCTATACCTAACACGGCTTCTTGAAGCTATATAAAAGTGGACGCACAATAACTGCCAGCAGAATTTGGCTTATTGTCTCCACAGATTTGTGCTAATATACCAGTGTCTCAAGACATCACTTCATTTTCATAACAAGGAGGAGATTTAATTTCTGCGGATTTGTATGAAAAGCAATTTGGAAACTTTGCAACAATGATATTGCTTCCCATAAATGCCAAATTGGTAAAAACATCATAAGAGGAAAACACAGCACATTGACAATATAATTTTTTTCTAACTTAAGTACCAGCATTATTCAAAGACATTACACTGCTAAGTATCCAAATAATTCATTCATTTTAAGAATCGAAAGCATAATATTATTCTGTTAAATTAAGCTCTCTCTTTCCCAAATCCCTCTTTTCCACTTAAACTGAGGGAATAAAGGCATCTGAAAACACATCTGCGTGTGAGGCTTTTATTCATGCTTTTCAGGGATTGTTCTGCTCTGGTTGGGGTGTGCACTTCCCTCTTTGCTGACTACCAAAAAAGCAAAAGTAACTGCAATAATAATTGTAAATCCTTGCTTTGGATGATGAAACAAGCCTCAGGTATCCATTGCTAGCAGGACAGAGAAAGTTAGCAAGGGAAAACATTGCTTTCCTCTAACTTACTGGCATCACTGTAATACAGTTTCTCCAGCTAAAAAGAAATTGTAATATGTGAAAGTGAGTGTTTAAAATTATATCAAAGATCAACATTGCTGACTATGGTAGCTTGGGGGAGGGGGAGGGGGCTGGCAGCATAGTTTTAAGCATTACCTATTAATTGATGAACATCAGGACTTTGTGGTCATTTAACACTCCCTGTAAATGAAGACTGGATAACAGTTATTGATCTCAGTTTTCCTGGAAGAGGATCCCTGGGCTCAGCAGTGAGCAGTTTTGCTTCTCTCAGTTCATAAATACAAGAATAGAGCTATTGCTCAAATGCCACACTAACTGCTGAAAATGAAATAAAAGTAAATTTCAGTGCAGTGTGGAAAGCAATACAGGTGTATTTCCACAGGGCTTTTTTGAGTTGATAGCCCAGGGTTAATATAATCTCAAATTTTCTTATGGGAAATATGGAATCACCAGAGCTGACCCCTGCTATCATTTGAAAATATTTTCTTAGTGAAAGCCTACTCAAACCATAGAAGTATATAAGTTACTGTTCTTATTTATGTATTGATCCTCCTTGTGTTACCATGGAACTGGAATACCTCTGAACATTAATGAATTCAGCCTAACAACACACAAGATGGGACTACGAGCATCTCTGCTGCCCAGGCAAGAGGCTGAGACAGAGAACTGGAAATGCTGGGTTGTTGTATCTGCAACACAACTGTGTCACAAGAAACATCCGGAAATAGCCTTTGTCTCTCCCTCTCTTTTTCTTTAGTCATTCAAGACTTTCCCCCCATTTTCCTTCCTTCTAGCTATTCCTCCCCAAAACTCTGCAATTGGTTGGTCAAATCAAAAGCTGATTTCTAAGACTTTCTGTGGTGCTGCCAGAAGAACCTCCATCACTGAAAATATGTTATCACATGATTTAAACAGAAAAAAAAAAAAATTAATTCCATCCCTCTCTTTCTACCTTCCCCTCCCCAAAATGAGAAAAAAAATCTCTACATCTCCTGAATCCCAGGCCAGATTAAAACTGGATGTTGAAGGAGAGACCTAGAAAGAGGTGCACATCCTGTCCAATGCGGACTTAAGGAGAAGCTGCACAAGTAGATGAACTGTTGAACTCGGTCCTCTGTCTTAAAAATACATTTCATTGGGATCGTTAATGCACGATACAAGTACCCAAAAGATGTAACAATTCTGAAATATGAATTAAGGACGTATTGCCATCCCCAGCAAAATAATAAAAGTAGAGAGATTAAGAGGCAAGCATATCTTTTTGAATTGTAAAATAGGTTTATAGGTCTTCTAATAACAACTTTTACTCAAACCTTACATAAATAGGCTTATATGATACAAATATTATGTGGGCTATGTGGAAACTACAAGGTCCCTAATCATGTTTAGGGATTACTTGACAGAACAGAGACATTTCCTTCCTATTGGACCTAGGGATTACAGCAAAGAAACATCTAATATTCCATTTTTTAATTTCATGCATTTTTTATTTACTTTTAATGATGCTGTATATATTCATCATCCTGAAATATTAAAACAGTATGAAAAAAGTAATAAATTGGTGGAAAATTTAGGGAACGGGAATGCAACAGCACGCAAATCATACACTATCAAGTGCTTGATACACATTTAAAATTACTGTCTAGTACAGCAAAGCCAAATTCCTGGCAGATTTCTGAAGCGCAAAGTCACAATAAGAAGATCAGCAGAACAGACTGAAATAATAGAATATTCATCCCCCTAATCCATATGCAATTCTTTAGGGCTTTTTTTTAACAATGCATATGAGGTCTGACTGTATTCAGGATTTAAATAAGTTGTCTCTCTCTCTCTCCCTCTTTCTCGCACACACACACACACTCTGTATTTTTGTAAAAAAAAGAAAAAGTATATACAGTTATCATTTCTGCTCTACTGCACCCACATTGACAAGGTTAGCACATCTCCTCACACCTTGGATGAAACAATAGCATTTTAAACAACAAAAGTGTTAAAAGAAATACATTTATTCATACCATTGAAACCTCCTGCAACAGCTGTGTTGAAAGGAAGGCGTCCAGTTGCCTGGGAAAGGGTTTTTTTTAAATTTTTTTTTTTTAACTCTTTCCTACTTCATTCTAAATAATTATTGGCTAATTTAAAGCAATCTTACATGTAGTTCCTGGCAGTAAAATTTTGAAATCAGTATTAATTCTTCTAGATCATGCCTTTCTCTCTAGACAGATGTAATTTTAGATCTGGTATTGCATAAAGGGACAGAGACCTAGAGACAAGTAAATCATCACTCAAAAGACAGGCACTGATGACAGTGATGATACATGCAGAAAACGTGCTTGAGGATGGGTAACAGCGGGGTGCAGTGTAAAACTTCCATTGCCATGCCTGAGATTACCAAATTACTTTCAAGTAGTGCAAAGGCACAGCTGAGATATAGACCTTCCTCCAGACAAGGGTACGAAGAAATTCATGGCCTATCATATATAGACATGCAAAGCCTGAGCCTTAGATCAAGCAGGTTTTACACAGGTTTAACTCTCTGATTAGGTTGCAAAATATCAACATCACAAACTCATTTTTTAAGTCATATAAAATGAAGATGCAAAATGAATGTACCCAAAGAGAAGATATTTGCGCCAGTAACATGTGCGTGGACTTGCTAAATAAAGGCGCCTACATGTGATAATTACGACGGCCACACGCAGAAAGCAGCTTTCACAACCATCACGACAGTTCCAGTCACAACTCTGTTAGCGAGGCGAAGGAGCACTAGGACAGGTGATGGTACATGAAAAGCCATCTGGTAAGTGAGAAAGAGCAGCCACATCCTGTCGAAACCTGAATACCCAAATGTAGCTACATGCTATTTGTAGTAACAGGTCTCATGAGAAATGGCCCAGGGTGTGGATTGCTGCCGAGCATTTACCAGGACTTTGGGTTCCTACCTGGTGAGGGACATGCTGATCCAACCCCCTTGGAATCATGCTCGTGTGTTATTAGCCAGGCTGTGATAACAGTTGACATTGCTATTCAAATTGCAAGGTTACTTTTTTAATTCAACACAGGATAAACAAGCAACGTAAAACGTGTTTAATGAAATATTTTCCTTTTGCTAAGGAACCTGTTTACATGCCCATACTATGACACCCATCTACTGACACAGAGTCCAAACTTACTGGTGCTTATTGCTTACAGGTATCTAATTATTATTGATAGACTGGGGGGGAAAAATCCAAAGCATACTGAAATCAGCAGGAGCAGTCCCCCAACAACAGAATAATAGAATACATCCATCCTGTATGTGTGTTTTGCAGGCACATAAGCAAAAGAATAAGCCCTCTTAGAAATTATTTGATCTGTACTAGAGAGAAAATTGTGAAGTTGGACGAGGAAATAAAAGCAAATGAACATAAAACTTCTGCTAGAAAATACAATGAATGATCAGGGTCTATTAATGCACACTGAACTTTGGAGAGAAAGCCTGATAGACACCCTGCAGAGCTGCATTGGACCGAATCTGAAAGGCACAGGTGGCAGCAGCTTTGATGCAAATGTACCACGATTTTAACAGACAGGGCAATTAAGTAAAAGTACGAAGTACCATCTAATTTTAGGGGGGGGGAGCAAAAAACAGGCTATAGAAGGAAGCAGGGATTTATTGAAGAGGAATGCAGAGCACCCAGTGAAAATTAGGGTATGCCTGAAATACATTAGTGCTACTCTTCCTTTTGCTGTCCTTTATTTTACAGGACATAACACATAACTATATGAGTTTTTATTTTAGTAAAGACCACAACTGTTTGTGACAGTGAAGACTAGAAAAGAGCAGCAAAGCTTTTGCCCAAATTCCATTCTTTGTTCCAAAGCAGAAAGTGATTAAATCTTTTCTATGAGTGTTTGTAAATATAGTAAATACTTTTTAATGTGCACAAAGAATATTTTGTTTCCTTGTACAGATTCAGAGTAGTAGTTCAACCACATTCTTTAGAAAGAAACCACAGTCTAAGCAAGAAACACAAGACATATATTTGGAATATGAAAGTTTAATCCTACTCATTAAAACATGACAAACTTATAATTAATTGAGAATGGAGTCAATAATGAGAACATCCTTCAATGTAATGATGTTGGTACTATCAGCTTGTAATACGGGAATACACTATAGAAAGTGAATTGTAATATGGAAAAACTACAAGTCAGTTTAAAAAAAGAAGAGCCTGAAAGTTTTGCCTTGGGTCCAATCTTTAAAACATGAATTTTAAATCCTCAAAAGTTACATTTTCCTGATAATACATTATGTTGTTTTCCTGTGATGAGGAATAATTCAAGGTCTTACATTGTCTGATTAATCTCTCAACCAATATTTAGAAAAGGTTTCTCTTTGAGCTAATCAAACTTGTCAAAAGCAATCTTCAAACTATGCCGCATTCATTGATTTGTAAGATATCTCAATCTCCTGTTTTATTAAATGCAGTTTAAATTAGTAACAGCTCTAAATTCACCTGCTTATGATACCCCCTGAATCTCACAGACGGTATGTAAGGTAGGCAAAAACACAGCACAAGCAAATTAAAATTATTAGGACAAGCTGCTTCTTTTTTATTTATTTTTTTTTTAATTTTAACAAAGGATGCTGTTTTAGTTTTAAGATAGCACTCAGCTACATCCCTATTGCTCACTCTACATTGCATTTTGGGGGGTAGCTATTGATGGCATTCCATTTACTTTTCCTTCTCTAGATAATTGCCCTGACCTTACAGGATAAGGTACGTCCAGCAATCCCTCCAAATAATGCTTATTTCTTTATCCATGTGAAAAAAGCTAACTTTCAATACACAACAGTCTTAGGCTTTCAGTATCACAATGGTGTCTTTAGGTTAAAGAACATCCCTCTAGAAGAGCAATGTTGTGATGGTCCATCCGTGACCACGAGAACAAGGATTTAAGGGAGCACTACAACACCAACTGGTAGGGAACACTGTGAGGAAGCACGTAAGTACCACCCCAGTCTTCACTAACAGTTAGTGTTGGTGCTTTCCTTTCTTTCTCTTAAGTGGTCAGAGGTGTCCAAACAAGATTTTCCCATGGTTTGAGAAAGTGTTTAAATTTGGTTGCCTGACTCCGAGCACTAAAAGAGGTTCCTGAGTTAGCAAAGATGAGCAGGAGGAAAAAAACAACTGTGGGAGAGATGCAAGAACTAATTCTCTATTGTAAATGTCCCAAAAGGAAGTCAGGCCTCCAGTTTACTCTTCCTCTCAAGTCACACTTGGGTTCTGGATAAATAAGTTTCTGAGTTACTGACTCCCCTCTATTTCCTTATTGGTTGTGTGCAACTGAGAAACTGCATTTCCGGCAATGTCTGTGATAAAATAATACAATGCAATGCAATACTCCATTAACAAAGACTCACGTGTATTAGAAGTTGTTAGTGGAAATCTTTTTCGGACTCAAGGAAGGATATCCAAATATTGAGTAACACACTCTGACTGGGAAGACTATCAATGAATTTCTCAATTTATTTAAATAAATGGGCCAACAGTTTTAAAAGCACTTCAGAGCACTTAACTAAAGCAAACAAGCACTTGAACTTCAAATATATAGCAAGAGAAGCCATTGACAAGTATGACTTTACTTAGTGAATTCAAGTATCTTTGCGACCTTTCATTCATAGTCTCTTCACGAACAGAAGCACCAGGCTCTTATCTCAACTTCAGTTCTACTGCAAGATACAGAACTAGTGGGGTGAGAAACCACCTATCTCCTTTTATTTCTTTTTGTAAAAGCAAACAGCTTTGCTTTTTTTTCCCTTTACAGGAATCCTGGGCCCATAACAGTCTTTATAAAACGACTTCTGATTTTGAAACCTTTTTCTCTCTCTTATTTGGCCTGTAAAGCAGAGTTTTTCCATCTTATAAACCTCACTTTCCTTGATATCTATGGTAGCTACGCCTTGATTTGGGAATATATTGTTTAACAAATGCTGTCTGTTAATTCCCAACAGCTGTGAAATAAGTTGCTCTACTCAGGAAAAGGGTGCCTTAGGTAAGTAGTCTCATCATGGCACTAGTGTCATGTGCATCTTCTATGATTTCATATTTATAACAGGCTCCCTAGTTACTGCATTATGCACAACCACACCGGTCATTTCCTGACCAAATTAGTGTGATCTGATTCACATATACTTTTCTGCCACTAAATCAGAATGCAAACGAGAGAGCTGAAAGACTATTCTGGAGTTTTGGACAGTTTTGTTATTTTTTTTAAACTGATGTCTAGCTCAAGTACTAAGCTGGCCCCAAGAAGCAAGAAGGTGGTGTTTAAAACAAGTTTTTCTATTCAGTACCAGGTACCTCTTGTTCCCTAAAATCCTGCAACATTTTTTGCTTTTTATTTCTCTCTGAATGTGTTTTGCACATAGTCTGCATAATGTGGCAGAAAAGAGGTGAGAGAATAAACCTTTGCTCTAACCATTTAACAGAAAGGAAGCAAAGTATTTTTAAGCTATATATTCTGGAGCTCATTGGCCACACTGGGATTTCAGTTTGCCAGTTTTAGGGGACTTGCGGCATGTTCTGATGATGGTACTGACTGACTGGGATTTGTCCTCATTAGTCTAGTAATGAACATTCTTGAAACCCTACTTTGGTAGGAAAAAAATCCACAATTGATATGGTTTAAAATACGAACTACTCAGTGCTAAAGCCTTGGACCGCACAGTTCCTAAAAGAAATAGGTTTGAAAACTCTTTGAAATACTGCATAAGTTATAATTGGGTTTTAATGTATAAAACGGCTCAGTAATTCAAATGTTTGTAAAAGGAAACAGTCTTTCCTAGAGTTTATGAAGTGATAAGTCTATTTCTTAGAATGATTTCAAATACAAGCATCTCCTACCATATGCTCTCCACAGCTGACACTTTGAGAGCACACAGTTTTACCAAATTAATATTCCAGGACCCAATTCTGATATTAAAATTCCCATTCCTCACCTCCCCCCTTGAGTAAGTGCCTGGGTTTCTACAGTAGCAATTTTACTTCCTACTCTTAAACAACAAGTGAAATCAGGATTAAGCTCTGCTCCTCATGCATTTTGGTCTATTGAATGACAAATTAGATTTGTATGCACAGGATGCATATCATGACATTTCCAGTAGAAACTAAAAAAGAAAAACAACCCGAAAGCCAGAAAATGAGTAACGTTCAAGGATAATACAATTCTCATTTGCTTACAGAAAATTTTTAGTAGCAAATGCATATTAGAAAACCAGATAAAGTATAGCCAGAAGAGCATAAAGAATGCTTTTGGGGAAGGATGCCCCAAATAATGTCCCATTTTAGAATAGATATAACAAGAGTATGACAAAAGAAAATGTAATTCAGTTTTGAACACAGTGAAAATAAATAACAAGATGTAATAATTTAGAAAGCCCTTCAAGAGCCCATGACTTCGGTAGAAATGAATTAAAAGTGAGGTGGAATTAAAGAATAGAAGAATATATTTAGACAAGATGAACAGAGAGGAAAAAAGAGACAAAAGCAGTGAAAAGAAACAGATACAGGGAAAGTACCGGTCTAGTTATTTCTAAGAATAGATTCATCAACAGAATATCTGTATGCACTAACACCTATTTTGAGCATCCTGAATTCTGATCCTGATTTCCAGAGATGGCAACTACATTTAAAAAAACAAAACAAAACAAAACTTAAATTGCTCATTACTAGAAATAGATTGATTTGCATGAGAAAAGTGCAGTTAGATTCCCATTTCATTTACGAATATTAAGCTCATAAAATGAAGCCTCAAAGTAAGTCCTAACTCCCAGGTTAACACTTCCCTCCTGCTGGTGACAGCAACGTTGGCCCCAGGACCTGAGAAGTAATGCATAAAGTGACCACAGGGAAGAAGCAGTTTGAGCCCAGCAAAACCTCATCCAGGGTTTAGGAGATGAGTGTGAGGATTTGCACTTCTGTTTGGTATTCAAAGACAAACAAATAGAGAGACATCCAAGTGGGAAGCACCATCAATGGCAAAAGGCCTGACTTTATTTACGCCCATCGGAGCACCTCACACCACGGGTCAGGGGCAAATAGCTCAACCCAGTCTGAAACCTGGGATCATCCAGTAGCAGTGGAAGGACCTGCTCAAGTGGAGCAACTTCCAAAGCTGCAGTCATACTCAACTTGTCTGCTTCTCATTAGCTTTCCTACCTTCAGCAAAACTTGCTGGTACGCTTGGCCAGCTATTTTGTTTATTCTTAAGTATGTAAATGTAGAATGACCCGGGAAACATGAGTTTACCCTGGTACGGAAGCCAATTGCTGGAGTAATGCAGCATGGTGTATATGCTGGGCACAAGATGATGGCTGATATTCTGCAGTCAGCGCAATTAAAACTGCTTGTTGGTTTTAGGTTTTAAAATGTTTACCAATACTAACTTTACTTATATTTGGGGTTTTTTGGGGTGGAGGTGGAGGGAGGAAGGGGAGTGGATGGTGTTAAATTTAATAGAAGCAAATCTCCAAGGTATTAGAAAAACAGCAGTTAAATTACCTCCCGCTTTAGAAAGTACCTCAGGGGTCTAAATTTTTGTTTTCCCATACTTCCAGCTCTAAGGTAAACATTAGGTTGTCTGAATTGTCTCCATCTCCTGAACACTACATGTGAGAACTCTTATTTTTGTGCTCTAGTATTTTAAGCACAGTTGCTTATATAGTTAAGAGCCACCTTAGTGTTCTTCAAAACTATACAGAAGTAAGAGATAACCCTTTGTTTTGATGGCAAAAGTTTGTTTTACCCAAGATAGCAGCTTGTCAACTTCTAGGACCTTCAGCCACTAATCTCTCATACATAAGTGTCTAATATGTTTCCTTTTTTTTTGTTGTTTTTAAACTCACTGAACATTTACAGCAGCTAAAATGCATTTCTTTAGCATAACTCAAACACTGTCTCTGGTCACCCTGGACTCTGGGAAAGTTCAAGAGCAGAATCAAAATTTAAAAGGTTCGTTTCAAGATTAAGCATGAGCCATTGCTGCGTCTGAAGCGATACACTTCAGGAGGCCAACAACCCTCCCGCCGCTGGCTGTGCTCTCCCACCACCCCCCCGGCAGCTCCTGTGTGCTCTTTCCACCAGACAAATCGCAGAGGAGAGGGAGCGAACCCCCTTCATGGACTCACCATCCTTTTCTAGTCACATTCACTACGCATTGCATTAGAAAATCGTAACGGTGTTAAAATATTTTGGCAGGATTTGTTATGGCCAGATCACTCACTTCCTTTGGGACACACAAAGCCTCCTCTGGCAATGAAACAGCCCAAATGTCAGCAAATCCTATAGAACAGAAAACGGTCTGTCAATGTAAAGCCTAAACGAATCTCCAATTAAACAAAACAAAACCCCATAACATAAAAATGCACATACAGGAAAGAAGAAACTACCTGGAAACGTTCTCTTTTTATTAAGGTTTCTTTTTTTTTGTTTCCCCCACCCTCCAGAAACTTTTGAACAGCATTACAATGAATTCATCACAAGGTGCTATTAGAGCACAAGCTCCCTCCAAGTGTTACCAATTCACGGACAGATTAGAGGGCACATTAATAACATAGTTAATATGAAGTGTTTAGAGCCTTTACGTCGGTGACAAATACGACTCAGCCAAATTTCCTGACCATTGAGGCCACGGAGGAACAATTTGGTAGATTTCATCAACAGTTCTAATTATGTTCCTGTCAAGTCGAGAACAAAGTAATCCATAACTGGGGGGCTGCTCAGAGACAGTGCCACGCAAGAGTAATTTATGCCCAGGCCGCTCGCTGTAGTTAGTGTGCACAACGCCTGACTAACAAGTGGGCTCAAAAAAAGGAATTTATTAGGGAAAACGCAGCCCTCCAGCTCCGAGTGGCTCATCAGGTGCGGACTTAGCAGGAGTTACAAGGCAAAGTCTTCTTGTTTATATAAGCATCTGAAGTCCATACTGGCCTCAGCAGCTTTTAAACCATGGGATTTCAGCCCAAAGCATGGCACAGGCTTCTGCTCGAGCGAGGTAAGCTCGCTGCCAATCCCAGGGTGCAACCCAGTCCCTTTTCAAACCATCTCAGTGCTTGGGACACCGGCAGTACCACCTCAGAGGCTGAGCAGTACTAGTGCCCTCCTGCAATCCTATAAATAACACACTAATGGAAAGATGCAAAGGGATTATTAGTAGCAGTAAAATAAAATGTCACAATATACAATGTGTTTCCTACCACAGCCCAACTGGGAAACAGGCTGAGAAAGGGAAGGCAAGGTGGGGGGAGGTAAATGGGGGAGAAGCTGTCATGTAATTTTGAGTCATTTTCCACTGTGATCTATATTGGGATACAGCTTCTATCCTTTCAAACAGGATCATTTTATACATGACACTCTTGCTGCATTTCACAAAAAGGCAGGGATGTCTCCCTAGTGCTAAAAGTGCAAAGCCTGGCAGGGGTCATTCTGGGCTGGTTACTTGCATATGTAGTGAGATGTTAGAAAAAGTTAAATGATGCATTTCAAATGTATTTAAGAACAGTATCTGTAAACACAGGGAAAAACAACATTAGCAAAAAATTAGATCCATGGGAGAAACACAAAACATTCAGTGGGTCTTAAAGCATAGTTTTCTCAATGTAGCTGTGGGCATACACTACTGTCAGTAGTTTTAGGTTTTTATTTAACAAGACAAAACCCACAACACTTAAAAAAAAAAACAAATGTAATTTTACAGCTTTCTTTGACAGTGAAGGAAAAGAAGTTTATAGAAGTGTTACTGACTAACCAAAGCAATAGGCTACATTACTGGACCAAACATCAGCTCAGATAAGGGGCATGCTCAAACCAAGGACCTCTTTCAGATTGACCTGCCGTGCAGCCTCAGGAAGGTCACCCTCTTCACCTGCGTTCCCCAATGGTAGAATGGGGACAGGTATGTGAAGGCAAGGACATTGTCCCCACGACATATCTTGCCAATGAATTTTTGACTACACAAACATTACTGGTTTCACTAAACTATTGGGTTTAGTTCACATTTTAAATTACTAGTTGACCATTGGCACAGAGGAAATGCAGAGCACAGGTGTGGAGCACTATATCAAACCCCTGAGTTTCTCCTTTCACAACCTGTTGAAGTATCTTAACCAGATTTGCTTGAACCTGAAGTCAAATATAGGAACTTCCCCAGCACCTACTGAGTGGGACAGTATTAGTCTTGTATGACTTAAGCTTCACAGAATTACAACTACTTGCACTCAAGGATTAAAAAAAAAAAAGACATTTTAAAAGCAGCGGTGCCTTAAGCTTCGCAAGGAGGCAAAGAGGAAACGGAAGGACACAGTCCCACTCTGCAGATATGAAAAGAGAAACCTTTCTGCAAGTAAGGCAGACTAATTCAGAAGCCAAGCAATGCCTGGACGTTACAATTCCCAGACTCGTGATTCGGTCACAAGACGTGCTTCCTTTCCCGGTGAAGTGTCATGATGCCACATGCTACTGTTACAGAACACATCTTAACCAAGTGTAGCAAAAGCATGATGATCCCATTAAGTATCTAACATCTAATACCTTGGGAAAACTAATTTAGTGCTTTATCAAATCTCTAGTTTGTATGTAGAGCATAAACTGGCTACATTTGCTAATAGGGCAGGTTGACCTGTCCCATATATTATCAAACCACATCAAAGTCTGCTGGAGGATGTAGCCTTAGCTACTTATTATCCCTTGCATTAACTCCCTCACTAGCTATTCGACCAATCTATTTCCTTGTAATACATCTGTCATCATTTTGCAGGGAAATCAGCAATTCTGAACAGTGCAGCAGTTAGATAACGGGACTAAACCCATCATGGTCGCCTGGCTTTCCAATCTACTGTTAATTGGCATGGACAGAAGCCCTTAGAGCTGGGCTTGCACAACAGTGCACCACTGCTGGGCCCCAGAGATTCGGCCTCTTAGCTAGATTTGTATTTTTAGAGCTTGAGTAATCCACATGATTTCTTCACGATATATTACAAGTGAGAGAAATAAAGTTAAATGCCAACACTTTCAGATTTACAAGATTTTTTTCCTCTTTCTTTTGGCAGAAAAGGGTCATATTTTGCAAGAGAACATGTGGCTTGGTAATCGGGAAAAAAGGCTGGAATATTAGTAATAATAATATTAAATCCAATGAGAACATCTTTCTTGGCTTGGGTGCTATGCAATCGTATTCCCACATGTTTATTTAGGGTCTTATTTGTGACACTGTATAATGAATTATAGATCTGAAGCCATGTTTCTAACTGTCTGGAAACTTGCATATATGGCTAATAGAGGGTTTGGTTGGTTGTTTTGCTTTAAAATCACAATCGCTGTTGTTTTCTGTTAGATTGTGTTTGTCTTTGGACTTGGAAACCCTGAGCCATTGCACATGGGTCTCTTACTGACCTTCCTGAACATTTGACTACCTATGATCACTGTAACCCAGGAGTTATTTGTGGAATATGAAAAATTAATTAAAATGACAAAATATTCCCTCTTCAAAAAGAAATCCACTCAGTAGAAATAAAAGATGCCTGCCTTATTCTGCATATATGATTGCATGTAGTTCTGAAATATAATTACATCTATTGTTCAACCCCAGCCATTCACATTTAATCCTACATTTATTTTCTCTTGGTACAGCTTCTCAAACACTGTCATCTTCTTTTGCCTTACAAATTCTGGCCCTCCATGTCTTTACACACTAATATAAACAAGTAAAAGGCATTTGCTGAGGGGGGTGGGGGGTGTATTATTAGAAGTTTTGTATAGTTTCTTGGTGATCCCTGATCCCATTGATGATAGATCATATTAAATCCAGAAAATATTAAAAACTGCTTACAGCTTAGCTGTGGTTTTAGTATCACCAGCTCAGGCAGGCCAATACAGAGACTCTTCTACCGGGTAAAACTTTAAAAAAGTAAACTTTTAGCCACAGGGAATAGATTAGATAACAACAACAAAAAGGTGAGCAGTGAGTTAAACCACCACAATTCCACCTTACTGAATTGAACCGCAAATCTTTGGAGCTTTATTCCCCCCCTTCCTTTCCCTCTGTATTTTTCCTCTTCTGTTTTTATGTTGAAATCACAGGAACTACGCAGGCTAGCAAGGCTGTAATCACTCAGCGGGAACCTGGCACAAGCACAATGCAACCACCAGCCAGGCAGCAGGAAACTGGAGGAAATCTCTCTCCCTCCCCCCTAGGTTTCTTAAAAGGGGCTCGGCGTGAATGAATCTTCCCGGTAGCCACCAACAATTTCTTATTCCTTCCGAGCAATCATCAATTTCAGCATCAAGTGGTTTAGTGGCTCTACGACTGGTAGTGGCAGCGGAGTAAGCCCAGCATGCAAACGTTTTGGCTAATTTAAAACCCTTGTGCCGCCGAATCAAACATGACAAGACAACAGTAAAAAGAGAGGCTATTATCCCAAATGAGAGTCGGCGGATGGCTGAATTGGCTTGAGTGGCAGAGACAAAAGAGGTGGAAGGAGCAGGGACAACCAGGCATGATAATACCAGATGCAGCATGCACTTTCTCCCCCACCCCCAGTGCATTCACATGTATCACTGCCTGGAAGAAAAAAGGTGATGTTTCCGAGTTTCATGGCCAGGCAGAAAAAAAAATACACTTAAGAAGATTCAAAATAAATTAATACCTGGTAAATCATCAGTCACGTGGGTATAGAGAAATGTAACTTAATGACATCATCCCTTCAATAGAAACCCTAACACGCCGAAGACATTCCTACCTGAATTCATGTCCTGCTACCCCAAGTTCATTCCCATAAGTTGAGAAACAACTGATTTAGGATAGAATAACCTTAAAATAAGAATAACCTGTGGTATGGCTACTAGTGAAGAGCTGCTACACACAACGAGCTCATGAAGGGCCCAGATCTCAAAGAGCTGTTGGGGAGAAAATGTGGAGGGCAGAGGAATTCATTTTGCAAGGCACTTGGGAGACCACAAGCGTTCTCATGATGTTGAGAGCCATGAACCCTGGCGATGGCTTGAAGCTCACAGAATGATGACCTGTGGGATCACTGGAGAGCAAGCAAGTTGTCTTTTGCAAGATTAACAATTTAAAAGTGCTGAAATTAATTTTGTTTAATAGCTGTGGGTGCAGACTCCTTACAAAGTAGGTTGCAAGGTCAGCAAACCTCCTAAAGCCTTTTAAAATGCAGCTTTTTATAGGGACAGTAGATTTAGGGTGGTTTAGGGCTTAAAGATCTAAAAAGCAAGAGAAGGGTAAGAGGTCATTTCCTCCCACTTCCAAATCTTGGATGAAGCCATCTACTCTGCTTCGCTTCTCACTCTATAACATACACTTATTGGGACATTCAAAGCTACTTGAGGCAGTATGGGTTTCTTAGGGTAGGCAAGGGGAAAAAGAAGACATTAAAATCAAACATGAAAACCAGATTAATCAGTACAGAGTAGGCTCATCAAACTCAGACTGGAACGTCCCTACCTGCATTGCAAAAAAAGCAGTGGGAGGGGAAAAAAATCTAGGAGAATGAGAGACTGGGAGGGGGAAGGCAAGGGAAGGGACAGTGCTCACACCCTTGCCATCATTCAGAAGTAGTTCACCTGTGATTCACATCTGCCTTTTACAAGATCATTACACTCTAAATTACTGTACTGTAAAGAGTATTTCAAGGAACAGCTGGGCTCAACACTAAAACCAAAACCAACCATTTAAAAGGCACTTGCTCAGCTTCACACCCTAGTGCATGTGAGCTATCGCTCACAACATACCAAGATCAGCTGTGAGTGCTCCCTTACAGGATACTTTTGTCCTACACATTTAGCAACAACGTCCAACTAATTGCACAGGTAAAGTTCATAGTGAGTGCAAGTCTGGGAAATACACACAGGGCATTTGTTTTGCACCGCTGTGTCCGATGGTCTGAATTTGCTGAAACTAAGCAACATTGCCTTGAAAATCTTGGCATTTTGTGCAGTTGGACCTGTGTGAAAGGTGGACTCGTGAATTCAAACAGCAGTCCAACCCCCAAAAACCATGCATCCCAATGCAAAAAACATGCAGTATTTACAGATCTCCACTTGTTCTAGCAAACACATATTCCCAGGGAACCAAGAACCCCAGGTGAGCACAGGATCACAATGGATACAGCATGTGGGCTTGTTTCATCCTGCCCCACGTGGGTTTGTTTTATCCAGCCCACTTCTTTTAAATATTTCCCCCCACGACGTGAAGGAAACACAGCACTTAGTTTTCAAAGAAAAGCCAAACCCAGAAACATGCTAAGCATCGGACATGCCAGCTGTCAATACCCAACCCACTTTGGGACAGGTAAGTGTCACCCAAGAGAGAAAGTCATGTCTCTCAGCCACAAGGGCAAGCAGGAACACTTCAGCCTTTGCAGCATGCTGTCCTGTGTAACCAAACGCAGTTGCTCTGATCCTGCAGACGGAGGGGCCCCCTTCCCTGGCAATGAGGTAACTGACGGTCATTAGAGAGGACAGAATTAATTCTGCTGCGAGCCTGGCGCTGACAGTGGCCGAAGTGAGCGTGCCAGCCATTTTTCTCAGTCTCTTCCACAGGGAGCTGGAACAAAGAAAGGAGCCCCTGGGAAATACTGAAGGCACTACATGAAAATAATTTCAGATGCGTATGAATACTGCCACTGAATACTGTGTGCTTTCAGGCTGACATACGCTGCTGTACGTGGTGTTAGTTCCCTTTTTTTGTCTCAAAGTTGAATTCATGTCCTTACACAACACTTTAAGAAAAGTCCAGTTCACAGCTGAGCAAGGAACTGCTTAAAAGGCAAGCCTGACACAGGTCCTTAGGGCACCTCATCCATCCTGCACTTGGATGGCATTCTCCACCAAGGGACCCCATTAGGAAGGAAGGACAAACTGAAATCCTAACCCAAAGCAGTCTGAAACAGCACCAACATACCAGTATAGCAGCGATGGATGAGTCTCCATTTGTCTTCAAAGCATGGGAAGCCAATATATCTGCTTCACAGCAAACTCAACTTTACTTTCCAACCTTGTAGTGTACTTAAAGCTAAAACGTACATCATCTTTCTGTCTGGGGATGAGGCAGCAGAGAAGTGTCACCCAAGACAATTAAACAGATTGGAAGTGACGCACGTCCAATGCAACTCCATACAGCAGAACACCCTGAGATACACTCTGTGTTTAAAATCAATTGCTCAGGAAGGGATCACCACAAGCTACAAAAGGTTTCCTTTCCCCGCCATAAAACGGAATAACTCAGAAGCATCTTATGCTAGCACAAATCTGCCTGGAAAAAGCAGTTGCTGGAGGAACACTATCAATAACAGAGGTATCACAGATCCTACTCTCCCTACAGAAGGTTAGGCCCTTCCAAGCAGGAAGAAACAATATGTTTGTTCTGCAGCCAAAGTAATTATAGACTTGCCTATATTGCTTTATATTTCTCTTTTCATAAAAGAGCTTTGTATCGGTGTTCAACAAGCAGAGTTGTGAGACTGGAAGTCTCCAATCTAAACTTAGGCCTGGCAGAAGTAGAAACAGCTCCACTCACTTCAGGAAAAACTAAACATGGCCAAACAAGCCTCCTTCAACACTGCTCATTAAAATATATGAGCTTAAGCAGGTGTAAGTCCCTCATGGATAATACATAAATAAGTACACATCTTTGAACTTCTCTTCACATGTTTATATAGCAAGCATGTAATGTCACAAGAGGAACTCATATTCTTGATCCACGGAGGCAGTTTCAAGGAGAACACAGAGATTCAAATACTGTAACATGAAATGTATTATATTTTTGAAAGATGGTCATCTGCTTACAGGAATCTCTGTCCAGGGCTCTTATTTCCATTTCAGTGGAATCTATCATCCCAGGTGAGATCCTCCTGCACCAGGAGCTGTGCAAGTGCAATGAGAGAAGACCACCAAGACCAATACAAACTGCAATTCGAAGAGACCAGCCAGAGAGCTCCTGGGGACATACATGTTTCTTGTGCTCCAGCCAGGAGCCTAACTCTAAAGGTTATCCTGTCCTAGTGTAGCACCATATCACCTCTAGCGCCAATAAGGCTGACCAGAGCTGTATATATCTACCTGCCTATTCAATTCATATCAGGAAGAAAGGAGAAAGGAAAAAAGGAGAGGGAGGAAAAAAAAAAAAAAAAAAAGGCAAGGTCAGGCACTTATGTATGAGCCACATACCTGGTATGCGTAACCTCACATGGACCCAAACTCCCCAGTCTAATGCCAGAAACTGCCTCCTCCTGCTCAGTGCACAATTAGTGGTTCAAGTCAGCCCACTCCAAACACCACACCAGCTCTCTTCCTATCCATCTTCAAGATCATGAAAATACCTCCCACGAAAAGTCTTTTGATGCATGTGTGTATATTGTCTCTGAATCCAGCAAGAAGGCTAATCTAAGTATTCTGCTCATCTACAAAACCTAATCAGTGTGCACTAAAACAAGGAGAGCTATGCAGCTATGTTCTCTGACATGCTAAGAGAACTTACAGGGTGGTTGTAAAAAAACATATGAGATGCCTAACAAGACTGTCACCAATCTCATGTTAAAACTCCTTGCCTCAAAGTTTGACATTTTTTCTCCTTTATGACAAACTTTGAATTAGTCCTGGCCAGCAAGATTGTGGGAGAATCCACCTTCCATCTGATTCTCCTTGGGATTGAATACTTTTCTTGTGAAAAGAAGGTTGCCTGAAAAGTTGGGGGTTTTTTTCTCAACCTACAAAGTTCTAAAGACGTCTCAAAAAAAGTCTCCACATACAACAGTGAAACATGAAGGCCAACCACCCCCTCACCTTTGTTGTGCCTTAGCACTATGTGCCCACATTATGTCACTATTTTTGAATGATTTGCAAAAGAAGGGGGAGCCGGAAGAGTTGGAAAAATTAAACTGAGATCTGGACAGAAAACAAAAGAAAGACGAAGAGGCTGCAAATGATTTCCAGGAGCTTCTGCCTCTGTGTGACACAGGTGAAAAGAGGTTGCTCTTTCTCTGAAACACCAAAAATCTCAGATTCTGCCACTGATTGTTGAAACGAATGTATATATATGTTTAAAAATATATAAATAAATGTAGGTAGTGTGTACTAATTTTACTGACGCCATTGCCATACCCAAAATTGTTAAGCACCAGGTCCAGGAGAAACATCAAGCCTTGGTCATGATACCTAATGTTAACCTCTTCACCTCAACACCTTTGCTCCTACCAACCATGAGGCCAAGACACACCTTACTCTATAATGGTTTTCCCAAAGCCATGGTAAGGTTCAAATGAATCTGATACCTATTGCAATGCTCAGAAAGCTGGGAAGCTTCCTATTTTCATTAGAAATTTAAAAAAAAGTAACCTTGCACTCGCCTTTGAACTTCTGTCTGTACCACTGGGACAAATGCACTCAATATTGGGAAGAAAAGCACTAGGAGGGCTTTTATGATGCAGTACAAGGAAAAAAAAAGAGAGGGGGAAAAAAAAGGTGTTACAACATGTCCTGTTCCTATTCTACTACTATTTNNNNTTTCCTTTTCTACTATTATTTTTTTTTTTTTTTTTTTTTAGATAAAGCTTCCTTCTGTCAGAAAAAAATGTCACCTATTTTCAACAGGATTTTAGGTCGAGTCTATGTAGAGGATTTCCAGACTAGCTGTTATTGCAGCACCGAACATGTTAAGAATACTGAGCCAATTAATCAAAGCATTCTGATTCACACACACATACACACAAATAAATAATAAAAAAATCAAGAAAACCTGAAGCCCAAGAAAAAATAAGGTAGTGAACACTGAATTAATTTTTTTGCCTCTTTTCCCTCAGGCACGTAGAGGACCCATTAGGGAACAGTCCAAAGGAGCTGAGGAAACTCATTACCAATACAGCAAAGCATGGCCAGGTTGCTGTTTGGGTTTGGGTTTTTTTCATTTTTCCCTTTCATACAGGGACGAAGCATGAAGAGACTTGTGGGACCTGACCGTGTTATGGAGCAGGAACGACGTGCCTCCAGCCCTGCTCCACAAACCATTCCATCAGCAGAAGTCTCCGGCAGGTCGGAGACAGACTAACTTTTCCAAGGTATTAAATTAAAAGATGTTGAATTAAGTTAAACGCCCCACATTGAATTGACATTTCCCTTTTTTAATGCAAGCTAAGATTGATGAAAAATACCACTTATCTACATTAAGGGTCAAAATATCCAGCAAAAGAAGCCTCTGGTTCAGCGCGTCAGAGCAAAGTCAGTCTTACATAATCCGGGGACCAGAACGCGGATCACATTCTGATGATCCAATTAATGGTGGGATACTTTGCAATCAGCCAGGAAGCAAGGCCCCTAACAGATTGTGGGGCTGTAACATCAATTTCTTAAGTGCATTTAAAGGATTACAAATGTTAGTCCTGGCTTGAGATTGAAACACCTATTGAGGTGCTCTGAACCACATTACAGTAATTGGGTACCTGAATTAATGCCATTTCTTCTGATGGGCAAGTTGAATACATTGGAATTAGGGATTTCTTTTGCTGTGTTTCACTTTCAGCCTTTTTTTTTTTTTTCCTTCTCAGAACATAAATTTGAAGCAGAATATCTCTTTTTATCTAGATAGCTTTAATTACAGCTCTGAGGCACCCAAGTACTGTCCTAATTTTACCTTCTGGATTGTTTGGGTAGGCTTCCTTTTTTTAAATTTATTTTTTATTTTGCTTATTATTTTACCATGCATTGACATTAAGATGGGAATTTTTTTCTTGGAGCTTCAGAAGGAAGGAGGGGATAGACTGCTGAGAGATGTAGGAACAAAAGTCTTTTTTTTCCTTCCCATATCCTTCCTCCACTATGTAAACCTTTTTATGCATGCACCAGATGCCATTTGCAGTTTTACACCTCTAGAGAGCTAGAACTGGGGCTGCCTCAATTAGGCTTCTGTTCCTTCTGAGGTCAGTTCAAGTAAAGGTCTCCATCAGACCAAACTGGCAGGAATGCAAACTACCTGGGTATTTCAGACCAGACAGGGTTCAGCTAAAGTGCTTAAAAACATGCAGCTGGTTTCAAGAGTATTCAGTGAATACACAGCATAACACTGTCCGTGTGTGCCAGGGACTAAACTTACTCAGGGTTTTAAAACCTGAACCAGGTTACAACATAGGTTTGTTTGTATGGCTTTTCAGCCAGGCAGTGTCCCTGTCAGACCACAGTACACAGCATACAGGACACACACATTTTCCTCTTGGATTATAGGAGTTTTGAAAATTAGACTTATAACAGGGAATTCCATCTGTTTTTGTCCTCGGCGTATGTGGCACTGACATTTCAGTGACCTCGGCAGTGATTTCTCACTTGCAGCTGGCTGGAATGTACACAACCATGATATAATGCCCATGCTGTGAAAAAAGAGGTGAGAAACAGAGCGTGGTATTCCAAATATTCCAGTCCACTCTGTACATCTTATTTATCTGGCTACAGCACATCAAGCTTAGATATTGTTTTAATTACTGATTTTTGGAGGTCTATTAGTGATTAGTTATAAATATACATGCAAGTATATACATATGCATATTTTAAATTTCATACATTATATATTCTTTCTGAGCTATTCCAACTTTATTTCCCATATTCAAGATTCCATAAGAAACTGTGATGCTGCAGTGATTCGGCTTTAGTTTTGGTTTTGCTTAAGATAACTGTAAACAGCAAAGATACAAGAGCTATTTATCTTCATTGCTGGTTAAGAGGAAATCGTAGCATATACCTTAGGGGAGCTAAGAAAGCACAATGATTTAATAAGCATATGAAGGAAAGAGACAGCTTCTAATTCAGTAATAGACCATTCTGATGCCTGGGAAAAAGTGGTTTGCATGGTTTCGTCAGATAGACATAGTTAGGTATAGATGGCTAACTATTTTATTTTATTATTTGTTCCCCACCAAATAAGAAACATAAGATTTAGGAGAGGTCACTGGAGACCTTTCAGCTGTGCTCCTTGTTTCCCTTCAGTGGTTCTGAATGTCCCTTATTTTCCCATCTCCACTAATGCAGGATATTCCTAGAGTTTAGAAATAACCCTTCAGAAACACAATAAAACCTACAAACTGTCTTCACATAAGTTATGATTAATCAGAGGACAGACATGGTTTCGTTGTAAGGGCCACACAATGAAACAGGGCGTAAGGTTTTTCAAAAAGTGTCTTGCAAATCTCAATTAAAGTTTCAGAGCAGTTTTTGACTCATTAGATTATGCTCGCTGAAATGATTTACATGCAGATAATGCCAATGCAGACCCCAAGGACTAGTTAGCTGTTTAGCAGCGTATACATTTCACATAACCATTTCCATACATCAAGTTTTAAATTCGTTAACAAAAATTAATTGCTGCCCAGTGGTCTACATTACACTGCACACAGCTTCAATATGCTTTCTAAATTACTGCTTTCTATCACTCCTCCAGCAATCCTATGGACAAGTTAAACTTTGCTGCCTTGAAGGCATTGACTACAATTTGTAGCAAAGTTTAAGTTAGTGAGAATGAACAGCTGAACTTCAGGAAATTTGTCTTGTTTTTAATATCTCATTAATATTTTGGAATAAACAAAAATCTTTGCCCTCCCCCTTTGGCAAAGGCAGCACGATGCCCTTAGGGTTTCACCGCAGAGACACCAGCAACAACAGTTCAAACATGCTCAGAAAGCACTGACCTCACTAAGGTTCATTTTGGACCCGATTCAAAGTTTACTGAAGTCATAAGGAAACTTTGCATTAGCTTCATTATTCTGCACTTCAGGCCTTCCAGTCCTATTGGCCCCCTTTTCCTCCCCAAACTCTAACTGAGCTTTGCTGTGTGAGCATTAATTATGTTGTCATTATTGTGTCACATTCAGCATGAAGTGACTGATAATAATGTCGTCCAAATGTCTGTCTGCTTTTTTATGGCTTGAGTAAGGAGAAAAAAGTTACTTTTTACAAGTAATTAACAGAAATTAGTCTTAGATTTTTACAGATGCATGATGATTTGGGACCCAAGGGGGAGGTAAGGTTCACTTTGACTAGTAACATTTAATGGGTAAAAAAAAAAAAATAGAAAAGACTTTCCACACTTTTTCCATCATATTTCCCAAATATTTACAGTGTACACCTCAGGTTTGAAATAAGCCAGGGAGAATTAATGCCTTGTTTACACTTGGAATCCGAGGTGGCCCTGTCCCAGCAGGGCAGTACAATGAGCTGTATCTTTCCCTTCTCAGCACTTATCTTAATCTTAATAACTAGCCAGACAACTGACTCCAGAGTCCTGGGCTTATCGACTGGAATTCGTCACATGCACACAGAAGAAGACAAGAAATGCATTATATAACAATGCCATACAAATCATTATCTTTTAATATTTAAAAGTATGTATTCAAAGTCTGATATGAAACCATTTTGGCTGAACTCAATTCCACTGGTTGTTATTAAATTTGATAGCAAATGAACAAAAATACACTTGTAACCTGTTTATCTGCAGAAGAGTTTATTTGCAACAGATCAAAAGGCTGCTTCTTACTGCATTTTAGCTACTGCTATCAAATGCAATCTGCTTTTTAAATGTGCTTTGATATGGGAAGACTATTTTCAAAACAGGTTAATAGGAAATGTATATACTTTTTTTTTCTCCTGAGTCTCCCAAGTACCAAGTAATACCCAGAGTGTGAACAGAAAGTCTATTGCGCCCTCACTGTAGGTCTATAACATGATTTCTTTTGAAACTCGTTCATAGAAGCAAGAGGAAAGCCACTTCAACTGCATCCACCAGGCACTTGGACTGTCCTTTCAAAATTGCCATACAGATCTGAATTTTGGTTCTGGTGTCTCATGTTAAATGGCATATTTTTGCCAGGAGGCAGAGACACGCGTGAACCGCAGCATCGGGGCTACTCGCTGCTGCAAGGTACTCTCCTGAGAGGGTTTTCATGTCTTTCTCTGCACCCCCACGGTAAGAACTGTGTAAGTATCTATGCAATGTGGTGAGGGGGGAGCAGAAGCACACGGAGAATAAGGATTAGGAGCCCACTCCTGCAGAAAGAGGGAAAGGGACAATGATTTTAAACAGAGACCCTGTCAGGATAAGAGAGAAGATGGACACCTCACACGCCGGCATTATTAACATGCACTTGAGGCAGGTGTATATGAAATAAACACAGCTTAACAAAGATGCTGTAAATTCACTCCTCTCCTCTGCTTGCTGTGCTCTAACCCAACCCACACAGTGTTACTCATGCCAAGTATTAACACTCTCAGCAATGGACTCGTCTGACATAAGACACTGGAGTCTCACTGGAATATGCTTATCACTGCTAGTGCCAGATTTTTCCAAATTTCTTTCCCACATCAAAAACTTTTGAAGATTACCCTAGGCCAGTCTTTGTGTTAAATCACAAACCACAGTAAATCAATTAGTTCATCAATCCCATCAGGCAATCAATTAACATGAACTAAGAAATCCCTGAGCAGACATATTCTCGTGTGAACAGAGGTCACCCACCGGGGCCTTTATATGTCTGTTCATATTAGTTTAAGCCCAGGTTTAGAAGGAGAAATTTTCCTCTGATAACAGTTCTTTGTATTGATGTGTCAGCACAGACACCTAGTCTCCGTGCATGTCTGGCAGGGATCGTCTGTATTTTCACTCGTGTAATAACTAGAGGCCACTTTCAGAAGAGGGAATCTGAGATTTGTGCTCTGATGCTGTGGGAGGCGAGACCTCTTTCAGTGGCACTGAAAGGACTTTGTGCCAAGCTTTGTTGTGGTACCCGAGCAAAAGAGGAAACGGGGCTTTTTCACGCCTGCACCTCAAAAATTGCAAGCGCCAGCAAATTTGCCATCACCCCCAAATGTCTGATCCATGTTGCAAAGCCAATTATTGAATCCATTCACTAAGGTCAGGCTCAATCTCAGTAGGAGTTGGGTGAAACATGTTTTGAATGCCTGAAGAAATACTTGTCCTGTAATACCCTTGATTCCACTTTCTAATCCCAACTGGTAAATAATTACATTAATTAATAACATTTTATAGTTCTGTGGTAGGTACTACTCAGGAATAATCCACAATCCAGTGATAAATCCATTCACTCAGAATTGCAGCCGATCTGCAACCTTGAAGTTGAGGGTCACCTCTGCACATCAACCAGGGAAACTGAATTTTTTTGGAGTGGGGGGAAGAAAAGTCACTGGTGCACACAATGGTCCACATAAAATTCATAGTAAAGCAGAAGTTCCAGCAGAGGCAAATGTGGTGGGCCACTTGAATTCTGTGAAATGAAATCTTACAAGCCAGGCCAGCAGACTTCTGCTTGGTCACCATCACTGTTTGTTATTTGGATACGGCTCTGCCATGGAATTGCTCAACAGTGCAACCTTTCGTGCAGGTAACTTAACTACTTCACCTCCCAAACCTGCCACAAGTTCAGTGTTCCTTCTGCACCACTCCTCTTCCTCTAAACAATGTGTACATTTGGCAGCAAACAGGGTACCGAACAAAGGCTGGCATGGCTCTTCTAATCCTAGCCAGAGTCAGGGAGAGATGCCTGGAACAGCAGCCTAACTTGGGATGGGGGGAAAAAAATGCAAAGGTATGAAAATGTATTCAACAATGCTCTCGGTGCTCAGATCCAGCGGTGACAGGGCTATAAGCAGATGCATTACGCTGGAAATATATCAAGGTTAGATTAAGCTGCAGAGTTTCCATTTTATTAATGGTCTTCAATCTGACTCCTTAATCAAATGGAAACCATTTGTAAAATTTTGATCAGAATCCACACTTAGCTTTCAAGTGCTTGCAACCTTTGAGTATATTCAGGAACAGATCTCAGAAAGTTCATGCCTAAAAATGAAGGTGAGAAGGGAATGAGGAGAAAGTGTCTTGAGGTGATTCAAACCTCGGAGTGAATTATTATGTAAACTGTGAGCTAGCCTAAATGAGGAAATCACTGGGACAAAATGTTTGAGTTGGGGTTTTTTTTTAGGGTTTTTTTTCCTCCTACAAATTGTTGGACCACTGCAGTATCTGCCACGGTGGTGTAACCAGCAGAGTAAATATCTAAGATGTCTGTATTTAAATACTCTCCTCAATGACATATCAGAGCTACAGGAGTATTGCTTGGAACTGGGAGGCCTGAGTGACCAATGGGCTGAAGAAGGGTAGGAGCCACAGTTAATGCAGTGCTGTACCGTCACCAATTCTTTCAAGTTTCTTCTCAGCTGTTGGCAGGGAACAGGAGAAAGAAAGGTTTTTCTGAACAGTTACCGGAGAAGGAAGTGTTGTTGGATAAAATAAAGGTGACAGGAAAATAAAGTTACTAGAAATAGCACTCCCCCCTCAGTTGCCTCTCTCATGCAGAAAGAAGCCTGCATAAAAAGAAGTTAAAGTTCACAATTCTAATGTAGAAAGAAAGTGAAACTCATACTTAAGCCATAAACAATAATTTCATTTAATAGCGATCCTGCCAGAAAGGGACAGAAAAAAAAATGATCTCACAAGTGCATATGCTGTGCTGCTGTACTTCTTGTATTTGAAATCTGAAGAAGAAATCCTAAAGGAAAATTTATTTGTATATGGCAGGCTGTGGATTAACTGACTATAACTTACACAGAGATTTCTGAAATAACTTCAACTAGGTTTTTTCTGTGGTAAGTGGTTGAATACAAAGCAAAAGGAATGTACTGAAAACAGAGCAACTCAAGCTCTCCTTTTTAGCCTTTAGAGAGAGAGAATTGCATCACACAAGATCTCCAAGTAGGATCAGGATGTTAAAAGAGAATATATATAAACATATACAAGGAGAACAGTATCCCCCACACTGACTTACAGCCTTCAGTAAGGAGAACAGTTGCATTAGCCAAGGCCGTGGCCTTTGTTAACAAGCAGTGACTTTTCCTAATACTTGAACCTGATGACGTCTATACTAATAAAGCTTACATCCTTAATGAAGCATGAGCACTTCCTCTGGGAAAGGCCCAGAACTATCAGGAAGGACAACATGGTACTGTAACAAATTAAAAGTCTGTTTCTCTCCCTTTGACTTTGACATCTACTTGGATGACATTTGCAGCACTTATGGAGACAATGCCACAGAAAGAGGAACCTTGATTACCCAGTTGGAAGTCATCTATTATCCTAGGAGACAAATCTGGAAATTTTTAGCAGAACTGTCACTTCACCTTATACCTTAGGCTCATGGTGACCGCAACAGAAAATATGGAATACCTTTATTCGAACTAACTGACCAATTTCTATAGGTGACACCTCCATCTGCTCTTCACAAGGCATTTGCGTGTGTGCTCACAGACTACCTGGTAAATACAACTGCAACACAAGGAAAGCACTTGTGACTGCTCAATACAGTGTGTCAAATACTTGGTTTTTTGATCTAGGACAAGACAGGTATGCAAAGACAAAAAATGACATGCAGTAACAGAAATACTACTCTTTTAGTGTCCACGCTTCTACAAAACTGTTTCCTCTTAATCTACACAACACAGCCTCCTCATACGTTGGGGTCTTCCTGTTATCACATATCCTTTGGCATTTTGGCAGTGTGAGAACCACCCATACAGACACAATCTTAGGCTGAGGCCTTCTTGAAATCAGGCACACGCTCAAGTAAAAAAGATATCTGGGTCCCTAATTCCCATTTGCCTCTACACAATCTTTTCCACCCCTGCTTAAAGTTACGTTGAGTAGTAAGATGGCACAGAAAAGCTGTTAAATTCAGATGTTCACCACAAAGAAAAACAAAAGATGGGGCCCATCTCTGAACTCAGCTATCCAAGTAGGTCAATATCTTAAAGGTTTTTGGGGGACTCCAGCTAGACTTAAACCAGCTGCTTTGTAGTGTCCATCTCATGCTGAAAGAGAAGGTATTCAGCAAGGTGCTAATCCAATGCAACACACAAACTAGCAGTTTATTTAAAACAAAACTTGATCCTTATTGGGAGCTGAGATATTTGAAGCACACACAAGTAAAACTAATTTAACCTTTGAAAAGTTATCTCCGGAGGGAAGAACAGAAATCCCTTTATAAGATTTTTAAGCACTGCAATTATTGACGAGGACTATATTACTTCAGTTTTCTCTGATCAGAAAAAAAAGCAAAGCCACAGGAGACATCAGCAGCTGTCAGGCTGTTTTCCAACTGCAATGAGGTAGTTTACAGTGGGCTTGTGCCAGTCTCTTAAGACCCAGTTAAGAAGCCTTTTTAAAATGCCTTAAAAAGCCAACTCATACATTAATCAAGTTGAGCCCTCATCCATACTTACTGCAATACATCAATTACCATGTCTTTTTTTTTTTTATTTTAATAAATTCCAGTTGACAGCAGACACCTTATTAAGGCTCACTAAAATGATACAATAAGTAAAAGGCTATTAATATTGCTTTTTTTCCCTGCTGCTATTGTCTTGCCGCACTGGTCTGCAAACAAATTCAGGCTGCATTACAATTAATGCCAATGGAACTCCTTCTAACGACTTCCAGCTTGCTAATTTTTTACGCTAATAATAAAAAAAAGGCATTGCTATGCAAGAACGGCCCCCTTTTATCATACTCGCATGGCACACTAGAGAGCTCCTGCCATTGTTCACATGAAAGACAATTAAACCCAGGAACATCAAACCCAAAAATGACAATCTGCTAACCAGCACTGGGTATTGCTGAATTCTTTTCTCTATTTTCTGAACTGATAGAAAACAATTCTCTAAAGACGTTTCCCCTCCTATGCCCACCCTTTGGAAAAAAAAAAAAAAGTTTGAAAAATACTCTTGCTGATTTATGCATCTCTGCTCAGAATTTATTAACTGTCTCAGGCCAATTTCACTCTCAAATGTCTATTGCCTCCAGGTTTGAATTCTGGACACATTTCAAGAAATGCAACAATAATATTGTCCACATAGTTTCATAGTTAAAAATAAACATGAATTTTTTTTCATGGTTCATGTTTTCTGAAACACAATATAAAATGCCAAAGACAGGAGGTTAAAGCTAATGTGGTAACTAGTTTGTTTCTCCCAATCTTCCTAGGGAGAAGGATGGAGAGCAAAAGGGGTCATCAGGTTTGCTGAAAATTAAGTACATTCATGATGTTAATTTAGAATAACAATAATTTAGAAAGGCAACTTCTATTAAAGGTGTTTACATCTATGCCCTCTGTCACGGAGCTTAAGAACCAGTTTTATGCAATATTTTCATATTTGCACCTGAAATATAAACTCATATAAACCCATTTTTAAATGAACTGCATTTTGGAACCACATGCATTTATTTAAAGACAAAATATTATAGATAGGAACGATTATACTATTTTGTACCTCTGCAAATGACTTTTGACCAAGAGTTTCCAGGCACTTCAGTATTCATTAATTCTCACAAGATCTTTAAAAAGTAGGTGGGTTTTTTTAACTGTTTTATGGGTATATAAACTAGGTGGCAGAAACGTTAAGTGAAGTTTATAAGACCATGAGGCATTAGTGGTAGTAACAAAAGTACAGCCCTGAAAACCCAACTGTCACCATGAAGATGCCTCAGAAACTTTGGCAACTCTTCAGCTCAGTGTAACACTGCAGCATTACTTGAGATGCATCCTTACACAGGATTTTACTTGCTGGACTTCAAGGATATCCATAAATCCGGCTTGGTTTTTGTTCACCCAGCTGTCCTGTTCGGAGGCACATCCTTAGCCTAAGTCCATGCATGTCCCAGCAACCTGAGCCCCAGTCCAGTCACTTTATCCTACACCATAGTACATACATATTTACTGCAAGAAATTCAAGAAGTTAGAATCATGGTAAATAACCATTTTATATTCTGAAACACTCATGTTCCTGGTAGGTCGGCGCACAGGTTATATACATGAAGTTAAGAAGTCATTTGTAACTTGCTGATTGCTACAGATTTGACACAAGTAATGAGAGGCAAAGCTTTAGCTGAACAATACAAATCTTATGAAAAAAAAGTGCCAATTATATCTAGTACCAAACCATAGAACTATGTATAAATACCAGACCTTCTAAACATGTAGGAGTAGAAGGAATTTATATTCTTAACAAGAAACTAGGAAATTCCCATGGGCCTTTTCCCGTACACAACTTACTTCCCATTCCCTTAGGCTAAAGGCATCAGGCCTTAAACCTGTCACCTGAGCAGACCAGAATATTTCCAGGCTCCTACTTTAGACCAGAGAAATTGTGGTAAATTCTACATCTGGGAGAAAAGAACATTTTTGTGTTGTTGTTTAATAGCCACTGAGAGCTGTTGAGTGTTAAGAACATACCCCAGGAAAGATGGATTAGTAGGAAGTGGCCAAAAGAGGCCATAAAATGTGCATTAAAAATGCAATTCATCACATAACTGTGCAATTTGTCAAATGGATATTGTACCTTGCATAGTGTCTTTTGGGACAGAAGCAAAAGAAAAGGGCCTGGGAGATAACGGTTCTATTCCTGGCTCTGCTACTGGTTCTCTTTTTGACCTTGGAGAAGACTTTTTAGCCAAAATATGTGGACTGCTTTCTACTTCTATTATTGCACACCCAACTTCCTTTTGGTTAGGTTCATAGCTGGGTTTCTAAAATCAGTGTCCTGAAAACAGAGAACTAGGAAACCCCTGGCAGAGAAATCTGATTTTTCAGGTGTCTGTTAGCCAGGGTGCTGAACCTACATCTTTCATAGGGAAGACAAAGCTAACATCTTAAAAGAGATTTCACAAGAATCAACTTGCTATTTGCACAGATATCATTAAATAGGGATGGAAGTATTTAATTGTTCATCTAAAATGACCGTAAAATAATTGCTAATCTTCTATCAGTCAACGGGTTGGATATCTGCTGGATGTGAAATAGCATCTAAGCCATTAACAACTGGGTTGAACTACAGGAACACAGAAGACATGATCCTTGCCTGTTACACGTGGTGTTTCCCAACTTGGATGCGCCTCGACGGCTGCAGGAGGATGGACAGAGAAACCCGCTGGAAGCAACATTGCTGCTTTAAGGTAGAGTTGCCCTCTGCTTTGACCGGCGGTCTCTCAGTGCAGCCTCACCAGCTTCAGCACTCCAGTCTGCTCCAGTACAACCTTGAGCAGCTTCACTCACTGCACCAACTCCCAGAGTGGGAAAGCTCACACTGACTCTCTGTGAAGGCACTAACTTCTTTCACAGCACCAGTTTGGCCCTCAGTGGCTTGTTTGCTAATGCTGCAACCAAACGCATATTAATTTTGCCCCAATAAACGCATTTACTATTTGTCCATCTCCAACTTAGGCTACTTTTTTGAGGTGCCAGCCAGGATGCCCCTTCAGATCGGCATTCGTGATAAGGAAAAACACGCTTGCATTCAGTACACTGAAAGGCCCTTTAGCACCTTGATAAGACCCACGCAGCAGCCTATGATCTGTCTCCAGTGGCGAGGAAGGCAGGAGTCACTGGCAGCACCCTTGCCTATGAAAATCACTTATTTTCATAGTGGAGGAGGCTGCTGTGCTGATCTGGCACACCGTGTCTAGTGGACAACCTGTCCAGGAGGCAGCTGTGTTCATGTCCCACCGGCACCTACCCCTGCCTGTGCAGTCAAAGGTCTTTCTCTTCCCCTCAGCGATAGAGACTTCAGCTCTACAGCAGAGTGCAGGCTTTCACTCCGCATGAGCCGGCTGCTTTACGAGTGGCAGTTGCACACAGGGGCTGCGTATAAACCACTGCCATTCCTCAACACAACTCACTTGGATTTAAAAGAAAATATAAAAGAAATAAATATCCATTTTGCTGTTTGGGGGTGGATTTTTTTTTCTCCCCCCAGCTGAAAAGACAAAACAGATTAAAAGTAGTAAAGACATCCACTTCTTTTTCGTACAATCACATGTACACGAGATTTGGCTCACTTAGACACTGCACCTGAGCCAATTTAGATGTGACATCAGAGACAATTATACAATTCCCTCAAGTCTAGAACAAAAGCATTTTTTCCCCCACAACATACCAAGTTTGATGCTTATTTGAGCCCAATAGAAAGGGTAAGAAAGTAGCCCTGAATTAATGCTGCTGAAATCAGAAGCAAAGTTTCTATTAATTAGTTCACAAAAGGAAAATAAAGAGAGAAAACTAACAGGTCTGACATCAAAGCCAAATTTTAGCATTGCTTAAATGGTTGTCAATCAATAATAAACCCATAGAGTTACTCTGAATTAATGCAGATGGAAAATGAAAGTAGACAAACCCCATACTGACTGTAATGAAATTGCTTATTGATAGTGCTTCATTTACTGTCCAAATAAAAGCAGAGTATATGACCAAATTGTTATATACACATTCCCTTCCTTTTAATTACAGTGTAAGAGCAGCAATCGTTATCTCTTCTATCAACTTACTTAGATTTATAATATGGCCTGCTCCCCACATTTAAGACAATATAACCTCACACCACGGCAATATTATAGCGCCACATCCTGTATCCTAGCAACGGTTTAGGACTTGCATTTGATGTCAAAATAATGGGTCCTGCTTAATCTCTTGTTTTTTTGAAGTAGGGGGTAAAACACTGAAATCTAGGAGTTGAGGGAAAAAAATTACTGAGAAGCATTCTAAAAGCAGACCTATGTGGTGCACGCCTATATATAGATGTGCACGCTCTGATGTGTATGGGTAAATAGATAACCACACTAATACACAAAATAGATGGTCTAGTTTTTGTCTTTAAATTGTTTAGACAGGAGTGAAAGCTGAGAAATGGAATGATGTATATCACTTTCAAGATACCAGAGGCTTTTAACAAATACAATCTTCCTCCTGCTTTTATCAGTTCACTGTCTTCTGTTAAACATGACTTACAGTCCCAGTTTTTTCTCATTTAAATTTGGTCCTATCACTGTATTAAAAGAAAAATACATTCCCATGTCTCTAATTTCTTGTGCCTTTCCCATTTTCTTTCAAAGATTTGTTTAAAACATACTGATTAAGTCATCTAGCTCCTAGTGACATTTGCCAAGGTGCATCACAGCTGAGATTTATCTTTATTGACTCTTTAAAACATTAATT
The DNA here is from genome assembly GCA_013396735.1 of Grallaria varia. Classification (NCBI taxonomy): domain Eukaryota; kingdom Metazoa; phylum Chordata; class Aves; order Passeriformes; family Formicariidae; genus Grallaria; species Grallaria varia. The sequence continues at coordinate 1,229,830 of VWZG01011923.1, read as the reverse complement.
GTGATGGAAAAATCCAAATGGCTGAGTTTGTAGTAGCACCAGGGATATATAGTGGTAACCAGCAATAGCGACCGAATAGAAGGATATTATTGAGTGTCTCTGCTTCAGTTCAGAGACTGGAAAGCACTTTGAAAGTGTAGTATTCAAGTCTAGGTGGTTGTCAGAACTGTACGTATGTACACACATATGTATGTATTCAGGCACATGCATGTATACCACTTTCGCAGGCGAAAAGAAGCAAGACTAAATCTACAATTTTAAAGACTGAGGAAAAATGAAAAACTGACAGTGAAAACTATTATCATCTTTCCCAGGCAATCCAATCCTCCCTTCTATATGCACAAGTTTGCAATTCTTACTTTCAGTGCCCCTGGGAACACCACAAACCAGAAAGTGGAACAGAACATCAGCTGTCCCGTGAGCAACAAGCAAATAGTGCTTTATTGAACTAGCAGGTTTCTAAACACGGCTGGTATTCAAGCACACTGGGCAGGCTCGGGCTATTTGCTCTTCTTTGCCCCCATGGCCTCGACAGAACAGAAGGAACAAAAATTGTTTCAAATTGTGGGTTGATTTTTTTATTATACATCAGTTAAAAATACACAGGGGAGGGCACAAACCAGCAGAAGGCTTTGTACAGCAGTTGCTGCTCGTCCGACATCTATGTTAACAAACCTTCAAACAGCACCAGTACCACAGCCTTGGCTTCCTTCGCTGCACCCCACTAATCCGCTCCCTCACGACGACGAGCCAGATACAACAGGCAGCCCCTGGGGCATGGCCCCAGCATCAACTCACCCTGGCTCCGTGGAACCAGCAGAGACAGAAGAAATTAAGAAATCGGAGGAGTCGCACTTGGGTGCCTGGTACAAAGAGAGACCCACAGCGCAAGAAGAAAAACACTGCTCGCAGGAGAGCAATTTCTTTTTGTTATCCACAATATTTTACTTCTAGCTGCAAACCCAGAGCTTGAAAGGATCCTTGTGAGCTCTGTTTATTTATTTAAACTGATTCTTGCAGTCCTTATTCTCTCTAAACAATACTGAGGTGAAGAGTTTACAGGAGCACGTTGTCCAGAGTTCACCTGTCCAGTAAGTGCTTCGCTCCAGCTCTAACAGGGCAGCACCCAGTTTGGGAGCCTGCCCCATCTTTCTCTCTTTAAAGGACCTGTTTACTGCGTGGGCACACGCACGCGGCAATTCACCTTTCTCTACAATTGTCATCACAGTCATTCTCTGACAGATATTATTATCCCCTGAAGACAGTGCGTGGACAACCCTATCCCCTGCTAGGCTGTCCCAGTTTTATAAACTGCAAATATGGTCAGCTTACTCTACGGGAGGAAAAAAAAATATAAATAAAGCTGTTTAAAAAGGACAGCTGCTGCCAGAGTGCCGCATTAATGCAGCCCCAGTAGAGGAGAGGCACCACCTCTCTTTCACTGCAGGTCCTTCCTTCCCACTGCCATGGCATCCCCACCATGGGCTTTAGTGGGCAACAAAACGGGCAAATCTTCTCCAACTCCCGTGGCAAACGGAATGTAGGCCAGGAAGGGATGGGGTCAAAGTCCCTCCGTGGCGCTGCTTCCCTCCCAGCCAACACCACTGCAAGGAAGCGCTACGAATTTCAGCAACACTTGATTCAGCTTGTGCTGAGTAGCATTAGAGATGATCTCAGCCCCGCGCGCCCACCTGACCCAAGCTCAGCTTAAGCACATGCCTAAGGACTGCCTCGAACTCAGAGTCAGAACAGAAGAGAGTCAAATGCCAAGCAAAGCTGCAATTAAAGTGTATTTTTTCTTCTCCAGAGCTATGTGAGCCAACACAGGTTGGAAGTAAAAAAAAAAAAAAAAGGAGTCGCTTAAAATACATTTTTCATAGGAGAGCGCTGCAAGAGGGTCTGCAATCAAATGGCCATTGTAAGAACACGAGTCTTGCATACGAAAGTGTGCATGTGTTTTCCAAAGAATTTAAAAAAAAAAACCACAAATGAGACAAACAAAACAACAACAAAAAGCCCCACCCCAAAAACACACAACTTGCTCAGGTACTCATTTTGAGGCCAAAGATTCCCGTGATCCATGAGCAGCAGCAGACTTGTGAATTGGGGAACTATGTAAGTGAGAATTCACTGTACTGCAGCCACTCATTAAGTAAAATTCAGGCTCATGTTTACAGCTTAGGTGATTATGAGAGAGATGAGCAATATGATTTGGTTTTTAAGTCTTTGGTTGTAGTTTATGCTACATCAGGAAACTGTGAGTTTTCAGTGTGTAAATTTCCTCTCTCATTATCATCTGAAGAAAGCAGGGCACAGCCCCACTGGCATCCTCATCTACAACTTGCTGTTGACCTGGAATTTAAATGTCAAAACCCGAAACTGGTACCAAGTAATATTCTAACATGAAGCTAAATATTGTGTTTCAAAAAAATATTATTCAAGACCAATTTCAGTATATGAGCTAAACCAAATGGTTTAGAACTTCGGTCAAATTCAGATCATCATCAATTGCTGCTCTAAGAGTGTCTCTGGTCCAACTAGGATTGCAAATATGAATGCAAATATTACTAGTCTACTCTTTCCTCTTAGGCTTTAGGCTCTTCTGTTTTCAGTCATAGCTATAAAACCTAGGAAAAGTCCTTTTCCCATTATATTGCCAGTAAGATGCTGGCAGTGAAGAGAAATGAAAGAATGCTACAGCGTGTTAAAAAAAACCAAAAAACAACCACCCCAAACAAACAAACAAACAAAACAGAAAAAAGTGTGATTTATTTATTACCTACAAACATAGGTAACCATCAGTGAGTGGTAGACTCACTTAATTTAATTATACTGACACTTTCATGTTTTGTTTGAGATTATTTAAAATGGATTATTGAAACCAACAGTCATGCTGAAATGACTCCCTGATACCATGCTCTTACTGTAGCTACTCATTATAAGAAAAATGAGGAAAAAACCGCCTATGATAGTAATTCATGACTGTAGGAGAGTCCAGGTGCAGAGAAGACTTGAAGTCTTTTCAAGGGAACACATCTGTGTTGCATCAGATGCAGGTACCAGACTATGAATCATCAGGTAACAGTGAGCAACAAAAATATTCATGACCACCTATTTCCATCCTTTCTGTGGACTGCAAACTCCAGAATGGTAATTTCAGTTGATGGGTGGATGTGTAACTTATCTTTTAGTATTTATGTATAACTATCACATTTTGTTAGTGATTAACAATGCAAATACTCAGCCTCTGCCATTACTGTTCTCTGTCAGTAAAAGGTTTTAAAAGGTTTAGATCTCGACATGCTGAACTGCTGAGCCTAGCAGTCTTGCATTTATGCCGGTGTAAATTAGCAACAAGTCAATGGAGTTAAACTGGAGCACAAAAAATGGTGCAAAAGCAGAATTAGATTCTGATATTCACATTTCAATTATCACAGAAATTAGACTTGAAATGCACTGTAGTGAAGTCCCGAAAAAAAAGCTGTTGACAAAATTAATATTTATAAAATAAACAGAATGTAGTTAAGATCAAGAATGCTGACTTTGTTTCTTTAAACTGTAACATGAGTTGCTTGACTATTTGTAGCAACTTTTTGTTTTACTCTTTACATATTCTCCACATGGTGTAGCACTGAACTAAGCTGGTATTTTTTAGGCGTTTTGAAATGGAATTCCAAAGTTGTGAAAAGTAACTAATAATTGTACCTAATGTGAATTTTGGTTATTTAGTTTAACAGAGCCTCTGGAAGGTACTACTCTGAGAAGAATTTATCCTTAGTGGAAGCCACTCAGCTTGGTTAACCTCAAACATGTGCTTCGATTTGCCAAGTTTAAATATGAAGTACCAGTTGCTGAATAAGAGGCAAGGTCCTCTCGCTGGGACAGATAAATAGCCCCCAAGGGGAACCTTCAGGCAAGCGATGGACCAAGTGCAGGAAGTTCATGTCTGTTGGATCTGGGTTACCATTCATTAGCCATGTCTTGCTGCTTATCCACGAGTTCTCTGCAAGACAAGACTTATTTAACGTGTAGGCCGAACAACTAATTAGCACCTTTTTTCTGCAGACTAATACAATTCCCTTCTAGCTGCTCCATAAAGAAGATTCAGTGGAATACCTCTGTGAAAGCAGTGGAATTCCAGGTAGTTATGGTGACGAATTTCATTGTGAATGAGGATCAATGTCCCATACTACTTTGAATAGTAATTTCTTAATTCTTATTCAAATCTGGCCAGCAAGATAATATAACTTGAACTGAATTGGCCATGTGATCCTGATGGCATCCCATTAATGGGCTGTTCACTTAATTTATGTAATTTAAAAAAATTAAATAGTCGTATTTTAAATCCCTACTGCAGTCCTTCAGATTGAAAGTACATGTTTAAAAGTTATATTCTCTTTATAAATCAGTATGTCTGCACTTCTTATTTTGTTTGACTGGACTTTCCCAAAGTTTTAATTCATCTTTCCCCGTCTCCCTCTTCTCTGCCTGTGGGGACATTGCAAAATCCCAGCATTGAGCCATTTCATACCCAGTTACTAGCTATGTTATGTGACACAGAAAAATCTCCCACATTTGTACATTCTTATTGGGGTTGGCAAACAAAGCGTGATTTTCCATTTGTACAGAGGGAGCATAAAAATCCAGTTATAGCGACACTTTCACTAATAGTCAAAAGGCAAATCCTGTCTGTAAGCAAAATGACCATGAAGGTAGTTATTAATAACAAAAGCTTACAGACCTAATTCTGCAAGACGGTGAGCCTCCTCCTCCAAGCCAACAGGGACCCAAGGTGATCGGCACCTCCTGCAAAGTATTTGGCAGCCGTGGCTTAAAAGGCTCATTGCAAATATTCCATCAGCTGCCCCCAGCAGCCCCAGGAAGGGCCAGCCCTGAGAGGGCGCACGTCACTGGGAAAAGAAATGCCCCGTCTATCCAGGGCTATTTATAAAGCTTGCACTAAACATTTAGAGCCAAGGCCTAACTTGGCTAGGTGTCAAGGACCACACTGAAAAAAAAACCCTATACCCTCATTAAGAAAATGCATGAAGAGCTGATTTCTATTTTTGGCCACAGTTGTAAGCATCGCCAGGGTTACAGCTGCTTTATTGTGGTTTCTCAAGAATTTCCTTGATAAAAAAGGACAACAGAATTAGCTGAGCCTTTTGGAAATAGCTGCGCAGTCCAGCTGTAAAACAATGTCAAGTAGCTGGCAAAAAACCAAACCAAAACCCCATAATACAACAGTAGCTACATGTCTACCAGCAGCGGCACGTTTGCCCTCTGAAGTTCTTTATTTGGAGCTGGGAGAGGGTGGGAAGACAGAGCTGAAATCTTATGAAGCTGCTGCCCAATCTGGTACAGAAACCTTTTTGGTGGTGAGCAAGTCACGATAACCTGCTAGCAAAGACACTCTCTTCTAGCAAGACCTACAGGCTGCCGTGGGCACAGACGTGCACGTGCAGATAAGGGAGGTAGATGGAAACGAGTTCAACCTTCTTTTCTTTCAGAGGGAAAAGCATTAGCAAACAGTGCAATAGGAGCAAGGGCTAGAAAACAAAGCAATAAAATCTTCAAAGCAATTAGTCTTTCTTATTTCATGCCAAGAATTACAATCTGTATCATTTACTGGGAGAAGGCAGCTAAGGAACAGGACTTAGAGTCAAGAGGACCAGATTTATCAAAGCCTTGGGCAAGCAGCTCTAGGCCTTTCTTAAGAGATGCCCGCCTACTCCTCCAGTTTCTGCTGGAATCAAAGATGATCACTGGTTTGTACCTGCTGGAAAGATGAAGAGAAGGGAAGCTTTCACTTGTATGTATGCATACAAGCCTATTTCATGTCTGTAAGCAGGGACAGGTCATCCATGCGCTATTACATCCCTGGGCTTTTAGAACATTAAATTATTACTGTAAAGGCAATGAAATGTCCAAACAAGGATGTTATGTCACATTAAGTATTAAATGTCAGTGTTCATACTATTCTTCCTCTATTTTATTATGAAAAAGAAATGTCCTGCCCCTCTCTCAGTTTAAATTTGGAAATGCTGACAAATATGCTGAACAGTGAGAGGAGATGACTACATAGGAAAGCAACAAATAAATACAGTAGTTATTACCCAACCTTCTAGGAAAAGCTTACAGGAGAAGAGAAAACTTTCGTGAACGAAGGAGAAAGGGGAGTAAGGCAGTTCACCACTGACTGCTTATTAATCTTGCACATTGGGAACCAGTATCTATTTAAGTTCAGAGTAAGTTTCCATGTAAAAATTTAATACTCCTTCACAAGTCAAATTCTCTCATACCTCAGTACTCTTCATGATATACTAAGAAAGATTATAATTGTATATAATCACAGAAATCAGCCCCATAATTACTTCCCCTGGGGCCCTTTCCATTCCTGCTTGTTTGACTTACCTGTGTGGTGACAGTTGTTAGACTGAGCACCATGAGTTGTGGGAAACAACTTTAGCTATAGAGTGACACAATCAAGACCAAACCAGGTTAGCTACTGTGCCCCCGGCAGTCTAACTGTTGAATAATAAAAGTCTTCTCTTAGACCAAGCAGTAACCTAATATCTGTATTTTTAAAAAAACCCATACAGAAACAGTGGATTCATTTGTCATGTACAAGTAGAGAAAACAGGGCACTCAGCTGGAACCCAGAAGACATGAATTACAGGTATTATTCTCAAAATTGTCCAAGGTCTAGATAATTAAATTAACTCAGGCATAGCTCACTCAACATCATGGTCCCTGGATTTCTTTTAAATCTAAGTTCAAGGTCAATGGCGAGCAATACCTGAAAATACTTAAAAATCCCATCTTTTAAGAACCAAAGCCCTATTTGGGGGTGATGGTGAACATCCAGACCAAAGTTAGGCATGCAGGTATATTTGTTCTATAGGTGATAGAAGAAGAGGACTTCCTGAGGACCATTTGAAGCACACATTAGGCTTACCTACTGGAGAGGCCTATTTCAATATATAACCTGCAAGGGGATGCTGAAATACTCCCCAAGTTCCTGCTTTTCTTTATAACATCTCCGTATACTTCTGAGAGACCCTAGAGTCAAGCCCTTAGGAGCCAACTTCCCTGGCAACAATGGTCTTCAGAAAAACATCTTGTTTTTCTTTAAAGTGCTTTCTCTTATTTTTTTGTCAAACGACATCATTCTTCATATCCAATGCCTTTGTCTGCTGGATTCAGCTTTTCTTTTTAGGTTGCTAATCCCCCTCTAGCCTAAAAACCCTATGTAAATTGTTTACCTCTTCCCTTGCAGAACTCAGCATGTACTTACCCATCTCAACTCAACATTAGCGCATTGAGCGAGACAGGTTGGGATAAGAATGTGATGGCACACTCAGGTCTGTCATCGTCACAGGGCCGGCTGGGAGGTTTTCATTTTGCACAGCTAAGTGCAGTATTTGTACAGACATAAGAATATATGAGAGATCATGTCTATCTTTGGATTCTGCAGAAGTGTTCCCCACTGAGTTCCTAGTAGCCAAGTTAACTCTTTGCCCAGAATGAATATGCAGCATCCCAAACATTGAGTGAGTGAATGGAAAGCCAGAAATAGAGCCCTGAAGATCAATAGATTTGACTGAGAAAGCGTTTGCATTCTCAGGGGTAGAGATCATTGTGTTTCTAAGTGGATCAGAGATATGATCCTTGGCTGCTGTGAATGGAATGGAAACTGGATGCCATCAGCGGGAGATACGAGTGCTGATGCAGTGAGGTAATGTGGTAAGGAATAGCAGAGTGGAAGGAATGCAGTGCCACTGCCCTGAGGAATCTTAAAATTAGCTCAATCTGGTATTCAAATGTTGGGTGAGGGGGGTTTAAAAAGCCTAGCATTTTCACAAGAAAATAATTTTTGAAATAGGAAAGGTGTCACTTGATTTCTCTGGACAATCAGCTTGAGTTGCGTTTAGTATTAGAGTCAGTCCTACCCCTATGAATATAACAAATAGGTGACTTAACCTCTTCTCAACTCGGGGGTCAAAGTACCAACTCCTCACACTAAGACATCTTCAGTGGGGATAACACGTGTGGGCCAGGGAGGTCAAACTGGGATGTCTGACCACCACGCCCAGGAACTGCCACACACAGCAGGCCACCATGTGTGGAACGTACCACCATATGTGGAGTGTGCCTTGTGAGCCATCTCCTTTGAATAGTGGCTCACTGTTCTGTCAGTCAAGACCTAGGAAGTAACTCACACCTGGCAACTCACTATAAACGTGCTGCCAATCTCACCAGAGCCCCCACAACCCTGGGAAGGAAAGGCAGCATTGAAAAATAATGGATTAGTTCTACTGAAATGCAAATTAAATTCAACCTCAAATGGATCATACTTTTACAAGAAAATCTCAGAAGAAAGGTTAAGGTTTTCTATAGATTCTGTAAAGATGGTATCAGGAGTTGTGTCTGCTTTGAATTATATCAGCATTTAGTTCACTTTTGTCTCTGATGAGAGTGAGGTTAGCCTGAAAATTAATATAATGACTCCATCAAAATGTAGCTGCTTTAGTAGGGTTCTTAGGCCACTGATTGTCTCCTCTCTAAAGTCAAGATGATACTGCTTGGTTTATTCAGAGAAGGTAGTCACCTTTTCTTTCTTCCACATGAAAGATAATACAGTTCCAAAGCACAATGATTATTAACCTTTCACAATAATTTCTATTATTGTAAGGAATGCAGAGGATAAAGCATAACACCAAGCCTACCTCAGGGTTATATTTCAGGGGCTAGAGGCAGGAACTGTGAATAAAATATTCACATCGATGGCTTTATTTTGAAACTGTGTACTGTAATGCTTGTAATTACGACTACCCTAATTTTCTCCTATTCAAAATTACAGGGTATTCCTTACCCCTTCTGCATGTTAAAAATGCCATAGCCATAGGACAGTCAGAACCTGCTGGCAGGCAATCAAACTCCCAAGAGACATAAACGCACACACCACAGCTGCTTTTCTGCCACATGCTGTCCAGCAAAGGAGGACTGGAAGTCCAACTGAAGATGGGACTCAACTGCAAAGCCTACATGCAGATTTTCCTATTGAAGGTTACTTGGTACCTATTACAAAGTCTTACTGTGGACACTGAATTGTGTTTTACATATTTAAAAGCATTGTATTAACATGTCCATCAGAAGAGGAAAAAAAAAGAAATGGAAAAATAAAACCTTATTAGGCACAATTCTCAGTGAGTGATATCTGCTTGGCACAGAGCAGACTGGGTCATGTCAAGGAGATGGTGATACACACCATCCCTATGCCAACCCCAAATTCTCTGCATCAGCACTTCTAAATTCTGCTGCTATTCTACCAACTGCAGGCCTTGGGCAAGCAGAAAAGGCAGAAGTGAAATAAAGCTCTGTCATGTCATCTCCCTGCATCACACAGCCCTCAGCAGAAGAACGGAGACAGAGGTGCAGGTTGAGAATTAAATAAAATAAAAAGGAGAAAATTCTCATTGCTGGTCCCAAAGGATCTCCTCTTTTATAGGGAAAAAGCCTTGCCAGGACTTTGCAATCAGATGATAGCACCCCCTGCATTGTTCAAGCACTGTCAAGGGGCATTACACTCAGAAGATAATCCAGCCCTTGAACTCCCTAGGTACTGGTTTTAAATACCTCTGATGAGATCCAACTGCAGCCTATCTGAGTATGCCTCAAACGTCTAGCATCACATTTGGTTATGTCTACAAAAACACCAGCTAGGAAGAAAGAGATAATGAAGAATGATTTTATAGTCTTTTATTTGAGCAAAAGCTAAACATATGGATCCTAGCACCGAAAGTATGGAATCTGTGATAAAAACATATGGATATCCATATGGGGGATAAAAAAAAAGCTTCTTGGCCAGAAATTCTGCTCTTGCATTTTTATCCTGTATGCACAGTGCACCCCCTTCCCTCTGCTGCACAGCGCTGCTGCCAATGGATTAGGATGTTATAAATTCACATGCAAATTTCACAAAATGCTCTACTGTTATCAACTTTATTAGATTTACGAATACAGTCCCGCTTATACTTTTTTATTCTCTTAATCCCTTTCATCACTTAATAGCTCAGAAAGTAATGGATTTCGGTAAAAAGGAGAGGCTTATTACAATCAATCCTGTTGCTCTATCTCTGCTCAATGCTCAACTAATGAAACTTATTTTTCTTCAGGACCTCTACAGGAAATCCTTTCCTAAGGAAAAAAAAAAAGTGTTTAATATGTTGCTGACTTGTAATACTGCAACTGTATTATTCCTCTCCTTTGGGTGTCCATCCAGAGGTTTGTAAGAGCTATTAATCGTACTTGATTCACCAAATTCTAGCCTGTAGTGACACAAGAAGCTACTGAATCTTATTAAATACAATGTGCCAACTTACAGTTCAAACGACTGGAGGCTCTCAGCATAACTTTCAACTCTGAAAACTCAAAGATTAATTTTCTTTTTAAATAGTGAGGGGTAACAAGGCCAGAAAAGGCAACTTTATCACAAGGTTTACATCTAATCCCACTGCTGAGGATCACAAACTCTCTGTCACCCAAGTTAGCCTCCTTTAAGATCTTATTTAAAGCATGCCACTTTCACAAGTGTTTTTAAAGCTGTCTTGTTTCCCTCCCTTGACATTCTTTGAATGAAGAGGCAAAGCAGAAAAATAAACACCCACCCTTCATTATTAAATGCTTTGCTAACAGGTGAAGAACCATCCACAGATTTACTGCTTTAGCTAAACCCGCATTACTCCAGGGTACCCACAGTCCTGCCCGTGCTGCTTGGCTCATCTGCCTGCTCTTCACCTTCCCTGCCTGCAAGAGGGGTTCCAGAGCTTGTCCCTGTGCTCTGGGGGGCTGCCCACTGGTGTTACTCCACATCCATCAGCCGGTGAAGCTGCCCAGAAGGCTCACCTTGACATGGGACAACCAGCGAGGGCTCAGACACCGCCTGCAAAAGAACGGCACTTGCTCCGAATACACAGATGCAAAAGTGTATGGATATGCTTATTTCACTAGAGAAGTGTGAGGAAAGAAAACTACATCAGTTTTCTGCACACAATGGATAAGTGTTTTAGCATTTCCCAACACCTCTCCACAAGACAGCAAAAAAATCAAACATAATGAATTCAAGTAATAGAGTAACTACCAACCTACCAAAGAAGTTACAAAGACACTCCTTCAAACCACACTCCTTACAGTTCAAAAAGATCCAAGGAAATATTTTTCTTCCACTGATTCAATTATTAACATAAATATTTGTATGTTATTTTTATTTTGCATCTGACCAGGGCCAGAAACAGAAATATCTTGAGAAAAGTTGAAAATATCATAGGGATCTTTTTTAGACAGAGGAGGTGCTGGATATATCCTGGGAACAAGAGTCAAAATTCCATTTCCATTTTCCAATTGAACAAAATCTGCAGCACAATAAGGTCTTAGCCTTATCTAAAGTCAGTTGACAGTAACATGGGACTTTCTTCACTTCTGCCTCTGCTCTGAGGCCAATTCCAGAACCATCCATGAAGGCTACATGATGTAACCAAACACGCAATACTTAACTAGAAGGCAGTCCTTCCTGTCCCAAAGTGGACATGTTCTTGAGTACAGGAATTACTTATTTCTTACTATAATTAGCACAGTTACTAATATTTTAATTTATTCATTTTTACTCATGTGAGTAAAATATGCTTTTTGTTACTACAGATCAAAGAAGGGTAGTTAGGAAGCCAGTGGTTTTGTGTCTGGATACATATAACTGCTGCAAAGCTTGATCCTACAAATATCTCACATGGGTAATTTTACTCACATGAGCAGCCTGCTTGCATGACTAGAGTTACTCACGTGCAGAAGTGTTTGCAAGACTGAGCCATAAATCCATTAAATTAACGACAGAAATATATAAAATATATAATTGATGAACAAGTGAATTAGGATTCTGCTCAAAAGTAGGTAGAAAAGGATTATCACTCAGGCAAGCTCTCTCTCCAGTGACTGTTTCTGATTGATAGATTTGTATAAGGCTGAGTTTCTGATTAGTTCTGAGATAGGAATGCTTCAAAATGTAGGAATAAAAAAAAAAAAAAAGACTTTCTGAAAATGAAATGCAATATCCAATTCAATTAAAAGAAAACGCTATGATCTGGAATTGAACCAAGACTTTGGGGTAATGTTATTTATACTGTGCCAAGTTTAGTAGATGTTTTCCAAAATGCCAGTTTACTTGGATTTTATGGAAAAATTGACCTTTTCACCCAGAACAGAGGCTGCTAATTTTATTAAAGTTGTTAGATATTTCCTCAGAGTGCACCCGTGCCAGTTCTAGTATTTCATTCCCCTATTTTCATCTATATTCTGCTTGCATGGAAGTGGTCTGACAAAGCTATAACCATGGCATTGTTTCCTGCCCTTTCCATACCCACTGCCAATGTATTTCATTATTTGAACTCCGAGAACATTGTGGAGACTTGGAAAAGTGCTGCCCATCCAAAGCTGCCCTCTTCCCAATGGCCATAAGCTCCTGGGTCAGGTAATCTGTGCCACGAGCATCCCAGAAGAGCCTGAATCAACTCAACTGACAGGAGATGAGCCAAGCCTGTCAATTCATACGGCAGCCTGAGCTCATCATCTGTATTTACATAGTTCCTCAATCAAACTCCTGTGCTCTGTAAACTATGTTTATTGCCCTTCCTACAGGCCGATACGGTTCTCCAGTTTGCTCTCCTTATAGCAGAAGCAGAGATCTACTCTTGATAGCTATTTCGTCCCTTAATTCTCTCTTTTAAGAGGGAGGGAGCAGTTATTACTTGCCAAACCAGCACATGTTCACAGAGAGTGCGGTCAAGTGGTCAGGAGCAGAGCTGATGTTAATTAGCAATGAAATGAGGAATGAACCAGCATTAGCCCTGAGACTAATCAATGGGAAAATCACTCCAAGCAGGCAGCTTAATGAAGTACTATACAGCTGTTTATTTTTAGTCTGTTTTAGCCTGACAACAAAATCCCGATTAATTAAGGAAAAAAAAGGCTTTCTAAAACGTATTTCCTTGTAGAGCCATGCTATAGCTCTGATTTCTTTGGCTTTCTTATTTCATTTGTCTATATCTTTCTCTGGCAATTAAAGGCCCAGCTAGAAAAATTAAAGCAGGTCAAAAAAGCATGTACCCAGGTTTGTCATCAGCATAACCTGCCACCTCACAGGTGGCCCATTCAGGGCCCTTGATGGCACTTCACTCTCCGCCCCACTGCAGTGGCAGCCAGAGGGGAGAGCATCCTGGTCCACAGCCTGCTCCTGCCACCCCTGTGCTGGGGATGGGCTGGCAGAGGGAAGGATGAGGCCCGTGGCACAATTTGGGTGAGGCAGCCTTGGTCCTCCTGCTGTCACAGAGCTCCATTGGGATCCTGGATGAGGACGCCAGCGCACAGTACCTAAGTGGGTTTCAAAATGTGGGCTTTGCTCTCACTGTGACGCGATTCCTCACACACAGAATAGATGCAAGAGCCCTTCCCAAATGTTTGCATTGGATGATCACAGGCGAATCACGCATTATCTGCCAAACAAGTCCCTAACCAGGACACTGAGGGTAAGAAGCCAGCAGCCACCCCACTGACTCCTCTTTTGGGGACCCCTGTGTCCTGCAGGATCTCCCCAGCATCTGCCTTTTAACTCAACCCTGCACTGGGCTCTTTCTTCATTCAAAACCCAGCATTTTCTAGCAAGAGTGGGTATAACAGTTTGAATATGGTGACAGTAGAAGAGGCTGGGGAAAAAGTTTGGGAGCTAAAGCCTTTCCCACGTAACACTATATACCAGAAGACAGTGTCACAATATTGTCTTGATTTAACTAGCTGAAAAAAACATTTAAGATGTAGGAACAATGAAAAGCAAAAAAAAATAAAATTTGAGGATTTACTTAATTTCTTTATCTTGAAGACTCCAGTTTCACTTTTTGGTGCATTCCTGCACCAATAGGGCATAAAGGGGCATTTACATGACTATAAAATTAATGATGGTTTAGACTTGGCATTAAAAGCAGGAATTTTAACACCAACAATAACATGAGCTGGAGACACAGGAGGATGACAACCCTCCTCCTGCACAGTTTAGGACCACTAGAATAGACACAGGCACAGGTAAAAGGTCAATTGAAACCAGCTTCTATAGGATTTATTTTTTTAACTGTGTGTATTAGACAACTCATTGTTTGATCAAAGTCCTCTCATATGCCAACAACAGCATGAACTGGGGAGAGGAGTTTCTTAATCTTTCCAAATATAATCAATAAACCACTTCAAACTGTGTCAAAGAAAAACACAGAGAAAAAAGAAAAAAAAGGACAGTGTCATGCAGGTACAGTCTCTGAGGTAATGTATATATGTCTTTAGAGACTTTTCTTGTCTGTCCATATGTTGCAATAAACATCATTCTGCGACCTTTCAGGCAAGTACTGCCCAAGCAAGAGCTGGGCGAACCACACAAACTGCTCTTCCCCAGGAAAAGACATAATCTTTAAACTGATTTTATCAGCCCCTCTTTGAAGAGACAATTTCGAAGTCAAATTCACCTCCTGAAGATGGAGATATTACAGTAAATGTATTCATTAGATCTCAAGTGACAGGCCTTAATTAAAATGTACTGTGTTTGCAAAACGAGAACCAAAATTGAAGACACTGAAGTACAGTAAATATATCTTTTGCATTGAGCAGAGCAAGACGGACACTAGCTTCCACTTAATATTGAGAAAAAAAATACTATCAAATGATATAGATATATTTCAATAATGTATATATTTGTTAGAAAACTTGACAGATCATTCATACTGTAATATCAATTCAGACAGACATGTCTGCATTCTTAAACACTAAGTTTCTTAAAGACTCTATTGTATATATAAAAAGCAAGTTTTACTAGTTGTTCCTCTTTAGTCATTAATTCCACAACCCGCTGAAATAAATATTGCTAATGCTTTTCACTTCAATAACTCCATTCATGCAAAGATCACAACATTTCACAAACATCAGCTAAATAAACTGCCTTGTGGGAGAGGCAGTGGCTATAAAAGAACTGACCGACTGCTAGGGGGAAGAGGTGGAAGATCATACCTGCTTAACAGCACACAGTTGGATTATAAATTTCTCAGGCACACCACATGCCAACACAGTAGAGGAAAAAGGTGTTTGCCTTTTTTTTTTTTTAAAGCACACACGAACACTTAAGTCTTGCTACAAAAACACAACCTGATTGAAAAGATCCACTGCTCTGATTGATTTTCAACTTGGTTATGATTACTTGCAAAGGAAGAGAAGGGGATTATCAAAGCCAACCAAAGATGTTTACTGGCAAGACTTGATTCCATCCAACTGTAAAGTTTGATTTTCAGAAGGCTCTTTTTTTTTTT